>VONZ01003319.1:0-23730 GCA_012976165.1 Labeo catla
ATGACATATCATCACCAAACTCGGTAAACATATGTACAAGCTCAATCTTTGGTCAAATCAAAACAATTGCGGGGCTTGCCCACTTGGTGGCGCTATAAGGTGGAAAAAACATAAAATTGACTATAACTATGCAATCGTTGGTCCGATCGACTTGAAAATTGGTATGCAGTGTCTCTGTCCAATGTGCCATAAGGGTCTATGAGGACATTGGCGTTTCTCAAAAAACATGGCTGCCATCAGCCAATGAAATTTGAGCACCTATTAGACAAGGTTAACAGAGGCCGATCGGAACGAAACTCACTGGGCATGTTCGACTCATGGCCCTAAAGGGCTGTAAGAATTTTGAAAGAAATCGGCCACTAGTTGGTGCTAACGAGTTTTCTTGCCTCTGTAATCACGTGGTGTTTCACACATCCACACAATATGCATATCATTTCATAGATCTCCTCATGATGAACAACTTTGCCTCAAGAACCATTGCTGTCAATCAAATCGCTCATTAAATATTCACAAATATGTGAAAGCCCTACTTTTGCGAACTAGTCCTAGGTTTTTTGCCCAATCTCTATCAAACCACTGCAGTAATATTCTCTGGACTCTCTAGATCAATAATTATCAAAAAAAATGTTGAATTTTGTCCTTCGGTTAGCTGTAACGGGGTCATTTACAAAATGGGCGTGGCCATATATACCCAAAAGCCTATAAAACCTAAACGAAAACTCAAAACTTTACAAAAATTGGTGAGAACATGTGTCAGACGACTCTTAACAAGCATGCAAGGATTTGTGAATATCGGACCATAGGTGGCGCTATAACAGTTAAAAAGGCTTCAAAAACACAAGCTGTGTATGGTAAATGGCTTCAAATGGCTAAATACATGCTCATATATTCACACAAACACTAGATCTTCATATCATTTGATAGATCTCCTCATCCTGAACAACTTTGCCTCAAGAACTATTGTTGTCATTGAAGTCGTTCATTAAATATTCCCAAATATGTGAAAAACCTACTTTTGCGACCTAGTCCTAGGTTTTTTGCTCAATCTCGATCAGAGCACTGCAGTAATATTCTCTGGACTCTCTAGATCAATAATTATCAAAAAAATGTGGAATTTTTTCCTTCGGTTAGCTATAACGGGGTCATTTACAAAAGGGGTGTGACCAAAATCACTCAAAAGCCTATAAAACCTAAACAAAAACTAAAACTTTACAAAAGTTGGAGAAAACATGTGTCAGATGACTCTTAACAAGCATGTAAAATTTCATGGAGATCGGACCATAGGTGGCGCTATGACAGTTAAAAAGGCTTCAACAACACAAAATTTCAAAAGTTAATTGCCTTAAATTGCTATAACATGCTCATATAATCACAGAAACACTAGAACTTCATACCATATGATAGATCTCCTCATGCTGAGCAACTTTGCCTCAAGAACCATTGCTGTCAATCAAGTCGTTTATTACATATTCACAAATATGTGAAAAACCCACTTTTGCGAACTAGTCTTAGGTTATTCATTCGATCTCGATCAAACCACTGCAGCACAGTTCTCCAGACTCCCTAGATCAATAATTATCAAAAGAAAGTTAAACTTTTGACTCACAGTCGCAAAGGGGCACCAAAACGTTCAAAAGAGGCGGGGCCACTTTTAGTAAAATGGCTATAACTTTGGAACAGAATGACATATCATCACCAAACTCAGAACACATATGTAAAAGCTCAGCCTTTGGTCAAATCCAAAAAATTGCGGAGCTTGACCACTTGGTGGCGCTATAATAGAGAAAAAACATAAAAATGGCTATAACTTCGCAACCGTCAGTCCAATCAACCTGAAAATTGGTATGCAGTGTCTCTGTCCAATGTGCCATAAGGGTCTATGAGAACATTTGCGTATCTCAAAAAACATGGCCGCCATCGACCAATGAAATTTGAGCACCTATTAGACAAGGTTAACAAAGGCCAATCGGAACAAAACTCACTGGGCATGTTCGACTCATGGCCCTAAAGGTCTGTAAGAATTTTGAAAGAAATCGGCCACTAGTTGGCGCTAACGAGTTTTATGGCTCTGTAATCACGTGGTGGTTCACAAATCCACACAATATGCATATCATTTGATAGATCTCCTCATGATGAACAACTTTGCCTCAAGACCCATTGCTGTCACTCAAATCATTCATTAAATATTCACAAATATGTTAAAAACCTACTTTTGCGAACTAGTCCTAGGTTTTTCGCTCAATCTCAATCAAACCACTGCAGTAATATTCTCTGGACTTTCTAGATCAATAATTATCAAAAAAATGTTGAATTTTGTCCTTCGGTTAGCTATAACGGCATCATTTACAAAAGGAGCGTGGCCACATATACCCAAAAGCCTATCAAACCAAAACGAAAACTCAAAACGTTACGAAAATTGGAGAAAACATGTGTCAGATGATTCTTAACAAGCATGCAAAGTTTCATGGAGATCGGAGCATAGGTGGCGCTATAACAGTTAAAAAGGCTTTAAAAACAAGATTTCTATAGTAAATGGCCTCAAATTGTTAAAAAATGCTCATCTATTCACACAAACACTAGATCTTACACTTCTGTCTGTATGATATATCACCTCATTCTGAACAAATTTGCATACCACCTCAAAGGCCTTAAATGCTCGAACCCCGATAATTGCTGCTTGCAGCTATATTATCTATTTGTAATTGATAGGATAATTTTTTTTTTCCCCTAAAACTGAATGGGCAGCCCAAACCGTAAGGCCTAGCGCCTTGAAACTTGGCCAGAAGGTAGAGCTCCCTGTGGGGACATTCTGACAAAGACTGAGCCTAATCGGCCTAAAGGTGGCGCTACAGCGAAAAAAACTAAAATTTATCAGTTTATTGGCCTAAGCTCGTAAACCGTTTGTCGTAGACTCAAAAACTTTACATCGTTGCGTTCCTTGGGTCAGCCCGAACAAAAGTGGAGTGTGAAATTTTTGAGCTGCGACGCACGGTTGACCCCGAAAAATGGACGTGAATCCGAAACCTACTTTTGCGAACTAGTCCTAGGTTTTTCACCCAATCGGAACCAAACCAGTGCAGAAATATTCTCTGGACACTGAATATTAATAATTATCAAAAAAAAGTTGAACTTTTCACTCACGGTCACAAAGGGCCACCAAAACGTTCCAAAGTGACGGGGCCACTTTTACTAAAATGGCTATAACTTTTGAAAGGAATGAGATATCTTCACCAAACTTGGGACACATATGTATAAGCTTAATCTTTGGTCAAATCAAAAAAATTGCGGAGCTTGACCACTTGGTGGCGCTATAAAACTGAAAAAACATATTATTGGCTATGAATACACCGCCGTTAGTCCGATTGACTTGAAAATTGGTATGCAGTCTCTTGGACCAAAGGGGCACAAGTGTCTATGAGGGCATTGGCGTATCTCAAAAAACATGACCGCCATTGGCCAATGAAGTTTGAGCACCTATTTGACAAGGTTAACAGAGGTCGATTGGAACAAAACTCGGTGGGCATGTTCGACTCATGGCCCTAAAGGTCTGTAAGAATTTTGAAAGAAATCGGCCACTAGTTGGCGCTAACAAGTTTTTTTGCCTCTGTACACACATGGTGTTCCACACATCTACACAATATGCACATCATTTGATAGATCTCCTCATGCTCAGCAACTTTGCCTCAAGAACCATTGCTGTCAATCAAACCTTTCATTAATTATTCACAAATATGTTAAAAACCTACTTTTGCGAACTAGTCCTAGGTTTTTTGCTCAGTCTCGATCAAACCACTGTAGCGCAGTTCTCCAGACTCTCTAGATCAATAATTATCAAAAAAATGTGAAATTTTGTCATTTGGTTAGCCATAACGGGGTCATTTAGAAAAGGGGCGTGGCCAAGAATACCCAAAAGCTTATAAAACCTAAACAAAAACTCAAAACTTTACGAAACGTGGTGAGAACATGTGACAGATGACTCTTAATAAGCATGCAAAGTTTCGTGAAGATCGGACCATAGGTGGCGCTATAACAGTTAAAAAGGCTTCAAAAACACAAGCTGTGTATGGTAAATGGCTTCTAACGGCTAAATATATGCACTTATATTTACACAAACACTAGATCTTTATATCATTTGATAGATCTCCTCATGATGAACAACTTTGTTTCAAGAACCATTGCTGTCATTCAAGTCGTTCATTAAATATTCACAAATATGTGAAAAACGTACTTTTGCGAACTAGTCCTAGGTTTTTTGCTCAATCTCGATCAAACCATTGCAGTAATATTCTCTGGACACTCTAGATCAATAATTATCAAAAAAATGTTGAATTTTGTCCTTCGGTTAGATGTAATGGGGGTATTTACAATAGGGAGTGGCCACATATACCCAAAAGCTTATAAAACCAAAACGAAAACTCAAAATGTTACGAAAATTGGAGAAAACCTTTGTCAGATGATTCTTAACAAGCATGCAAAGCTTCATGGAGATCAGAGCATAGGTGGCGCAATAACAGTTAAAAATGCTTTCAAAACATGGTAAATGGCCTCAAATTGTTAAAAAAATGCTCATCTTTTCACACAAACACTAGATCTTACACTTACATCTGTATGATATATCCCCTCATTCTGAACAACTTTGTATACCACCTAAAAGGCCTTATATGCTCGAACCCCGGTAATTGCTGCTTGCAGCTATATTATCTATTTGTAATTGATAGGATAATTTTTTTTTCCCCTAAAACTGAATGGGCAGCCCAAACCGTAAGGCCTAGAGACTTGAAACTTGGCCAGAAGGTAGAGCTCCCTGTGGGGACATTCTGACAAAGACTGAGCCTAATCGGCCTAAAGGTGGCGCTACAGCGCAAAAAACTAAAATTTATCAGTTTATTGGCCTAAGCTCGTAAACCGTTTGTCGTAATCTCAAAAACTTTACATCGTTGCGTTCCTTGGGTCAGCCCGAACAAAAGTGGAGTGCGAAATTTTTGAGCTGCGACGCACGGTTGACCCCGAAAAATGGACGTGAAGCCGAAACCTACTTTTGCGAACTAGTCCTAGGTTTTTCACCCAATCGGAACCAAACCAGTGCAGAAATATTCTCTGGACACTGAATATCAATAATTATCAAAAAAAAGTTGAACTTTTCACTCACGGTCACAAAGGGCCACCAAAACGTTCCAAAGTGATGGGGCCACTTTTACTAAAATGGCTATAACTTTTGAAAGGAATGAGATATCTTCACCAAACTTGGTACACATATGTATAAGCTTAATCTTTGGTGAAATCAAAAAAATTGCGGAGCTTGACCACTTGGTGGCGCTATAAAACTGAAAAAACATATTATTGGCTATAAATGCACCGCCGTTAGTCCGATTGACTTGAAAATTGGTATGCAGTCTCTTGGACCAAAGGGGCACAACTGTCTATGAGGACATTGGCGTATCTCAAAAAACATGGCCGCCATTGGCCAATGAAGTTTGAGCACCTGTTTGACAAGGTTAACGGAGGTCGATTGGAACGAAACTCACTGGGCATGTTCGACTCATGGCCCTAAAGGTCTGTAAGAATTTTGAAAGAAATCGGCCAATAGTTGTCGCTAACGAGTTTTTTGCCTCTGTACACACGTGGTGTTTCACATATCCACACAATATGCATATCATTTGATAGATCTCCTCATGATGAACATTTTTGCCTCAAGAACCATTGCTGTCAATCAAATCGTTCATTAATTATTCACAATTATGTGAAAAACCTACTTTTGCGAACTAGTCCTAGGTTTTTTGCTCAATCTTGATCAGACCACTGCAGCACAATTCTCTGGCCTCTCTAGATCAATAATTATCAAAAAAATGTGAAATTTTGTCATTTGGTTAGCCATAACGGGGTCATTTACAAAAGGGGCGTGGCCAAAAATACCCAAAAGCTTATAAAACCTAAACAAAAACTCAAAACTTTACGAAAATTCGTGAGAACATGTGACAGATGACTCTGAATAAGCATGCAAAGTTTTGTGAAGATCGGACCATAGGTGGCGCTATAACAGTTAAAAAGGCTTCAAAAACACAAGCTGTGTATGGTAAATGGCTTCAAACGGCTAAATATATGCACTTATATTTACACAAACACTAGATCTTCATATCATTTGATAGATGTCCTCATGATGAACAACTTTGCCTCAAAAACCATTGCTGTCAACCAAATTGCTCATTAAATATTCACAAATATGTGAAAAAGCTACTTTTGCGAACTAGTTCTAGGTTTTTTGCTCAATCTCGATCAAACCATTGCAGTAATATTCTCTGGACACTCTAGATCAATAATTATCAAAAAAATGTTGAATTTTGTCCTTCGGTTAGCTGTAATGGGGTATTTACAATAGGGCGTGGCCACATATACCCAAAAGCTTATAAAACCAAAACGAAAAATCAAAATGTTACGAAAATTGGAGAAAACCTGTGTCAGATGATTCTTAACAAGCATGCAAAGTTTCATGGAGATCGGAGCATAGGTGGCGCTATAACAGTTAAAAAGTCTTTAAAAACAGGACTTCTATGGTAAATGGCCTCAAATTGTTAAAAAATGCTCATCTATTCACACAGACAATAGATCTGACACTTACATCTTTATGATATATCCCCTCATTCTGAACAACTTTGTATACCACCTAAAAGGCCTTAAATGCTCGAACCCCGGTAATTGCTGCTTGCAGCTATATTTATTATTATTATTATTATTTTCCGCTAAAACTGATCGTGCAGACCAAACCGTAAGGCCTAGAGAGCTGAAACTTGGGCAAAAGGGAGAGCTCCCCGTGGGGACGTTCTGACAAAGTCTCGCCCAAATCGGCCTAAAGGTGGCGCTACAGCGCAAAAAACAAAAATTTTTTACATTTTTGGCCCTAGCTCGTACAATTTTTGTCGTAGACTCAAAAACTTTACATTGTTGCAATCCTTGGGTCAATACGCACAAAAGTGCACAGGTGCAATTTGGGCTCTAGAACGTACCGTTTTTCCGCAAAATGGCCGAATGTCCGAAACCTACTTTTGCGAACTAGTCCTAGGTTTTTCACCCGATCGGAACCAAACCAGTGCAGAAATGTTCTCTGGACACTGAATATGAATAATTATCAAAAAAAGTTGAAATTTTGACTCATAGTTGCGAAAGGGCCCCAAAAAGTTTGTCAGGTGGAGGGCCATTTTTACTAAAATGGCTATAACTCATGAACCAAATGAGATATCTTCACCAAACTCGGTACACATGTGTATAAGCACAATCTTTGGTCAAATAAAAAAAAAATGCTCAGCTCTGCCACTTGGTGGCGCTATAAGCCTGAAAAAACATAAAAATGACTATAACTATGCAATCGTTAGTCCGATCGACTTGAAAATTGGTATGCAGTGTCTCTGTCCAATGTGCCATAAGGGCCTATGAGGACATTGGCGGATCTCAAAAAACATGGCTGCCATTGGCCAATGAAGTTTGAGCACCTATTAGACAAGGTTAACGAAGGTCAATCGGAATGAATCTCACTGGGCATGTTCGACTCATGGCCCTAAACGTCTGTAAGAATTTTGAAAGAAATCGGTCCCTAGTTGGCGCTAACGAGTTTTATGGCTCTGTAATCACGTGGTGTTTCACACATCCACACAATATGCATATCATTTGATAGATCTCCTCATGATGAACAACTTTGCCTCAAGAACCATTGCTGTCAATCAAACCGTTCATTAATTATTCACAAATATGTGAAGAACCTACTTTTGCGAACTAGTCCTAGGTGTTTTGCTCAATCTCGATCAAACCACTGCAGCGCAGTTCTCCAGACTCTCTAGATCAATAATTATCAAAAAAATGTGGAATTTTGTCCTTTGGGTAGCTATAACGGGGTCATTTAGAAAAGGGGCGTGGTCACATACACCCAAAAGCCTATCAAACCTAAACAAAAACTCAAAACTTTACAAAAGTTGGAGAAAACATGTGTCAGATGACTCTTAACAAGCATGCAAAGTTTCGTGAAGATCGGACCATAGGTGGCGCTATAACAGTTAAAAAGGCTTCAAAAACACAAGGTGTGTATGGTAAATGGCTTCAAATGGCTAAATACATGCTCAAATATTCACACAAACACTAGATATTCATATCATTTGATAGATCTCCTCATGATGAACACCTTTGCCTCAAGAACCATTGCTGTCAATCAAACCGTTCATTAATTATTCACAAATATGTTAAAAACCTACTTTTGCAAACTAGTCCTAGGTTTTTTGCTTAATCTCGATCAAACCACTGCAGTAATATTCTCTGGACTCTCTAGATCAATAATTATCAAAAAAATGTTGAATTTTGTCCTTCGGTTAGCTGTAACAGGGTCATTTACAACAGGGGCGTGGCCACATATACCCAAAAGCCTATCAAAACTAAACAAAAACTCAAAACGTTACGAAAATTGGTGAAAACATATGTCAGATGATTCTTAACAAGCATGCAAAGTTTCGCGAAGATCGGACCATAGGTGGCGCTATAAGAGTTAAAAAGGCTTCAAAAACACAAGCTGTGTATGGTAAATGGCAAATGACAAACTGTTCATTGCTTAAGTCTTTTAAAAACATATATTCATTTAAACAAAATTAAAAAAAAAACATTCAATAAAGGAGACAGTGTCTCACTTCATTAAGACTTGTTTGACTATTGAAATTTCCTGAATGAATGATTTAATGACATACCTTTTTTTTTTAAACGGGCAGTTGTCGCCACCTCCTGGCGGAAGAGGATAAGCGTGACAATAGATACACGTGTTAAAATACTTTCGTTTTTATCGCTACTGTAGACAATAAGTGTTTATGCCCAAACTATAAACTTTTATCCCAGTACTTCTATTATTTAAATATCTGTAACACAGCAATAATCATTATAATGTGGTTGAAAAGACTGTTTGTGTTGCTCTTTCTGCGTTCACATTTACTCCGATCTTCTGATTCATTAACATGGCAGCGACAAAACCTGCTTTTCACGCTCCACTGACACTGGCGATGTGAAACAGTCCTAATAGACAAAGCTAACGTGTTGTCATTTAGGAATAAGATCGCTTGGGTGTTTGAATCGACACCTCAATATTTTAAGGATTAATAGTGCAGCTCTAATGTAAACACGGCAAAATGTTGTGGGAGGATACTGTCACGAGATCTCGCGCAATCCGACTGGTCTCGTCACATCCCTACCATTTAGATAGCCACTTAATAATAAGATCATGATCTACTGTACCCGAGTCTATAAAACCTAAAAGAAAAGAAAATTTCACAAACCTAAGTCAAATCATCATCATATGATTCTAAACCAGCCTGCATTTTAAAGACATCAGGCAAAAAAAAGGCAATGTAACAGTTATAAAGCTCAAAAACTATGCATCGCTCTTTAAAATGTCATGAAATTACAACTATAACCACTAGATGGCAGGAGAAGACCACTAATGGCTCATTGAAATGAACAGTGCTATTCACAGATTTTCCATTTATTTCAATTCATGCAAAGACTAAATGACTGTTATAACATTTCAAATCACATTTAGTCAAAGTTTAACACTTCATTTAAACACATATATCATATTTGACAATAATACAAGATTATGATTACAGTGAAACCTGAAAATTATATATAAAATCTTAAAAAGCCTTGCACTAAACATTTTGTCACCTACCATTTAATACACAAATCTCTTATGTGCAACAAAATGTGTGCAGTAATGCTTAATGAACATTAATGTAACAGTTTAACTATTTAATTTCTGTTTGTGAGTGTATTCTCCATCATGGATGTGGCCACATAATAAGATGATCATGAGCTACTGTACCCAAAAGTCTATAAACCCTAAAAGAAAACAAAATTTCACAAACCTAAGTAAAATCATCATCATACGATTTTAAACAAACATACATTTCATAGACATTAGGCAAAAAAGGCCATGTAACAGTTATAAAGCTTAAAAGTAATGGATCTCTCTTTAAAACGGGAAATTGCAACTATAACCACTAGATGGCAGTAGAAGACCACTAATGGGTCACTGAAATGACTAGAACAGTGCATTTTCATGGTTTCAAGCTTTAATTTCATACAAAGATGATACTAAATCAATGTTATATCATTTCAAATCCCATTTAGTAAAACTTTACCACTTCATTTATACAGATGTATTACATTTGACAATTATGCAAGATTATGATTACAGTGAAACCTGAAAATGATATATAAACTCTTAAAAACATAAGACTTACAGTAAGCATTTTGTCACCTACCATTTAATACACAAATCTCTTATGTGCAACAAAATGTGTGTGTGTGTGTGTGTGTGTGTGTAATAATGCTTAATGAACTTTAATATAATAGTTTAACTATTTCATATTCTGTGTTTGTGATTGTATTGTCCATCATAGATGTGCTGTAGTGTTAGCAATATATTTTGGGTTGGACTACATCCTAAAACCATAGCAACCATAGCATCGGATCATAGGTGGCGCTATAACAGTTAAAAAGGCTTCAAAAACACAACATTTCTATTGTAATTGGCCTCGAATTGCTAACAAATGCTCATTTTTTCACACAAACACTAGATCTTCATACCATATGATAGATCTCCTCATTCTCAACAATTTTTGTCTAAGACCATTGCTGTCAATCCAACTGTTCTTTAAATATGTTCTTTAAATCTACTGTACCCAAAAGCCTAACATTTTTAAAAGAAAGCTTGCAACGTCTCAAAACTGTGACAAAAATGACAAATAATCTCATTCTAACCAAATATGCAAAATTTAAGAGAGACTGGGCAAAAATAACACTATAATAGTTATGATGTTTAAAATCTCAGTGTTTGTATGAGACATTGCATGAAATTGCAATAATAAGCACTAGATGTCAGTAGAAGACCACTAATGGGCTTATTCAGCTGAACAGAACTGTTTTTAATAGGGTTGATGATCGATTAACACTTATAAAATCACTGTTATAACATTTAAAATCACATTTAGGCAAAGCTTAAAATTTTGTTCATACAGACATATCAGTTTTTTACAATTATGCCACATTATGATTACAGGGAAATCTGAAAAAGACACAAACTGTTACAAAGAGAATACTTGCAAGTAAAAGTGTTGGCCCATATCATTTATTTCAAATATCTGTACAAGAAAATGTGTATGCATGTATGTCTCTGTGTGTGTAAACATATTTATTCAGTATTAATATATTAGTTTAAACTTTTCGTTTCTGTGTGTGTATTTCTGGGAGCATATTGTCCATTTTGGATGTGTTTTACTGTCAGCCATGAATCCAGGTTGGCCTAGACCCTAAGCATACCACCTTAAAGACCTTAAAATGCTCGAACCCCGATAATTGCTGCTTGCAGCTATATTATCTATTTGTATTTGTTAGGATAATTTTTTTTTCCCCTAAAACTGAATGGGCAGCCCAAACCGTAAGGCCTAGAGACTTGAAACTTGGCCAGAAGGTAGAGCTCCCTGTGGGGACATTCTGACAAAGACTGAGCTTAATCGGCCTAAAGGTGGCGCTACAGCGCAAAAAACTAATATTTTTGACATTTTTGGCCATAGCTCGTACAATTTTTGTCGTAGACTCAAAAACTTTACATCGTTGCAATCCATGGGTCAATACGCACAAAATTGCTCTGTGGTGTTTGTTGCTCTAGGACGTACCGTTTTTACGCAAAATGGTGTTATATCCGAAACCTACTTTTGCGAACTAGTCCTAGGTTTTTCGCCCGATTGGAACCAAACCAGTGCAGAAATGTTCTCTGGACAGTGAATATCAATAATTATCAAAAAAAAGTTGAAATTTTGACTCACGGTCGAATAGGAATGCCAAAACGTTCTATGCTAACATTACCAAATTCTTACATTTGGCTATAACTTTTGAATGGAATGAGATATCTTCACCAAACTCGGTACACATGTGCATAAGCTCAATCTTTGGTCAAATAAAAAAAATTGCACAGCTCTGCCACTTGGTGGCGCTATAAGCCTGAAAAAACATATTATTGGCTATAAATACACCGCCGTTAGTCCGATTGACTTGAAAATTGGTATGCAGGCTCTTGGACTAAAGGGGCACAAGTGTCTATGAGGACATTGGCGTATCTCAAAAAACATGGCCGCCATTGGCCAATGAATTTTGAGCACCTATTTGACAAGGTTAACGGAGGTCGATCGGAACAAAACTCGGTGGGCATGTTCAACTCATGGCCCTAAAGGTCTGTAAGAATTTTGAAAGAAATCGGCCACTAGTTGGCGCTAACGAGTTTTATGGCTCTATAATCATGTGGTGTTTCACACATCCACACAATATGCATATCATTTGATAGATCTCCTCATGATGAACAACTTTGCCTCAAGAACCATTGCTGTCAATCAAATCGTTCATTAATTATTCACAAATATGTGAAAAACCTACTTTTGCGAACTAGTCCTAGGTTTTTTGCTCAATCTCGATCAAACCACTGCAGTAATATTCTCTGGACTCTCTAGATCAATAATTATCAAAAAAAATGTTGATTTTTTTCCTTTGGTTAGCTATAACTGGGTTAATTTACAAAAGGGGCGTGGCCACATATACCCAAAAGCCTATAAAACCAAAACGAAAACTCAAAACTTTACAAAAATTGGTGAAAACATGTGTCAGATGATTCTTAACAAGCATGCAAAGTTTCATGGAGATCGGAGCATAGGTGGCGCTATAACAGCTAAAAAGGCTTTAAAAACAAGATTTCTATGGTAAATGGCCTCAAATCGTTAAAAAATGCTCATCTATTCACACAAACACTAGATCTTACACTTACATCTGTATGATATATCCCCTCATTCTGAACAACTTTGCATACCACCTAAAAGGCCCTAATGCTCGAACCCCGGTAATTGCTGCTTGCAGCTATATTTAGGGGTTCGAGCACGCAGTGCTGAAACCCTATTGTAATTGTCAGGATTATTATTATTATTCTTTTCCGCTAAAACTGATCGTGCAGACCAAACCGTAAGGCCTAGAGAGCTGAAACTTGGCCAGAAGGTAGAGCTCCCTGAGGGGACGGTCTGACAAAGACTCACCCCAATCGGCCTATAGGTGGCGCTACAGCGAACAAAATTGTGAAATCGATCATAACTCCTAAACCGTTTGTCGAACACTGAAGTGTCTTATATCATTGGAATCCTTGGCTCAATCAAAACAAAATGGCTATCTCTGATTTCATTTCCGGTATGCAAATTTTTCCGCCATTTTGAAATTTGTTAAAACCCTACTTTTGCGAACTAGTCCTAGGTTTTTCGACCAATCGGAACCAAACCAGTGCAGAAATGTTCTCTGGAGAGTGAAGATCAATAATTATCAAAAAAAAGTTGAAATTTTGACTCACGATCGCAAAGGGGCGCCAAAACGTTCGAAAGAGGCGGGGCCATTTTTACTAAAATGGCTATAACTTTTGCACGGAATGACATATCATCACCAAACTCGGTACACATATGTACAAGCTCAATCTTTGGTCAAATCAAAACAATTGCGGGGCTTGACCACTTGGTGGCGCTATAAGGTGGAAAAAACATGAAAATGACTATAACTATGCAATTGTTGGTCTGATCGATCTGAAAATTGGTATGCAGTGTCTCTGTCCAATGTTCCATAAGGGTCTATGAGGACATTGGCGTATCTCAAAAAACATGGCTGCCATCAGCCAATGAAATTTGAGCACCTATTAGACAAGGTTAACAGAGGCCGAGCGGAACGAAACTCACTGGGCATGTTCGACTCATGGCCCTAAAGGTCTGTAAGAATTTTGAAAGAAATCGGCCACTAGTTGGTGCTAACGAGTTTTCTTGCCTCTGTAATCACGTGGTGTTTCACACATCCACACAATATGCATATCATTTGATAGATCTCCAAATGCTGAGCAACTTTGCCTCAAGAACCATTGCTGTCAAACACACCGTTCATTAATTATTCACAAATATGTGAAAAACCTACTTTTGCGAACTAGTCCTAGGTTTTTCACTCAATCTCGATCAAACCACTGCAGTCATATTCTCTTGACTCTCTAGATCAATAATTATCAAAAAAATGTTGAATTTTGTCCTTTGGTTAGCTGTAATGGGGCCATTTACAATAGTGGCATGGCCACATATACCCAAAAGCCTATCAATCCTAAACAAAAACTCAAAAATTTACAAAAATTGGTGAGATCATGTGTCAGGGGACTCTTAATAAGCATGCAAAGTTTTGTGAAGATCGGAACATAGGTGGCGTTATAACAGTTAAAAAGACTTCAAAAACATAAGCTGTGTATGGTAAATGGCTTCAAATGGCTAAATAAATGCACTTATATCCACACAAACACTAGATCTTCATATCATTTGATAGATCTCCTCATGATGAACAACTTTGCCTCAAGCACCATTGCTGTCAATCAAATCGTTCATTAAATATTCACAATTATGTTAAAAACCTACTTTTGTGAACTAGTCCTAGGTTTTTCACTCAGTCTCGATCAAACCATGGCAGTAATATTCTCTGGACTCTCTAGATCAATAATTATCAAAAAAATGTTGAAATTAGTCCTTCGGTTAGCTATAACAGGGTCATTTTCAAAAGGGGTGTGGCCACATATACTCAAAAGCCTATAAAACCTAAACGAAAACTCAAAATGTTATGAAAATTGGTGAGAACATGTGTCAGATGACTCTTAACAATCATGAAATGTTTCATGGAGATCAGACCATAGATGGCGCTATAAGCTTCAAAAAGACAGGATTTCTATGGTAAATGGTCTCAAATTATTTAAAAAATGCTCATATATTCACACAAACACTAGATCTTTATATCATATGACAAATCTCCAAATTTTGAACGACTTTGCATACCACCTTAAAGGCCTTAAATGCTCGACCCCCGGTAATTGCTGCTTGCAGCTATATTTAGGGGTTCGAGTGCGTAGCACTGAAACCCTATTGTAATTGTAAGGATTTTTTTTATTATTATTATTATTATTATTATTTTCAGCTAAAACTGATCGTGCAGACCAAACCGTAAGGCCTAGAGAGCTGAAACTTGGGCAAAAGGTAGAGCTCCCCGTGGGGACGTTCTGACAAAGTCTCGCCCAAATCGGCCTAAAGGTGGTGCTACAGCGCAAAAAACAAAAAATTTTTACATTTTTGGCCCTAGCTCGTACAATTTTTGTCGTAGACTCAAAAACTTTACATTGTTGCAATCCTTGGGTCAATACGCACAAAAGTGCACAGGTGCAATTTGGGCTCTAGGACGTACCGTTTTTCCGCAAAATGGCCGAATGTCCGAAACCTACTTTTGCGAACTAGTCCTAGGTTTTTCACCCGCTCGGAACCAAACCAGTGCAGAAATGTTCTCTGGACACTGAATATGAATAATTATCAAAAAAAGTTGAAATTTTGACTCATCGTTGCGAAAGGGCCCCAAAAAGTTTGTCAGGTGGAGGGCCATTTTTACTAAAATGGCTATAACTCATGAACCAAATGAGATATCTTCACCAAACTCGGTACACATGTGTATACGCACAATCTTTGGTCAAATAAAAAAAAATTGCTCAGCTCTGCCACTTGGTGGCGCTATAAGCCTGAAAAAACATAAAAATGACTATAACTATGCAATCGTTAGTCCGATCGACTTGAAAATTGGTATGCAGTGTCTCTGTCCAATGTGCCATAAGGGCCTATGAGGACATTGGCGTATCTCAAAAAACATGGCTGCCATTGGCCAATGAAGTTTGAGCACCTATTAGACAAGGTTAACGAAGGTCAATCGGAATGAATCTCACTGGGCATGTTCGACTCATGGCCCTAAACGTCTGTAAGAATTTTGAAAGAAATCGGTCACTAGTTGGCGCTAACGAGTTTTATGGCTCTGTAATCACGTGGTGTTTCACACATCCACACAATATGCATATCATTTGATAGATCTCCTCATGATGAACAACTTTGCCTCAAGAACCATTGCTGTCAATCAAACCGTTCATTAATTATTCACAAATATGTGAAGAACCTACTTTTGCGAACTAGTCCTAGGTTTTTTGCTCAATCTCGATCAAACCACTGCAGCGCAGTTCTCCAGACTCTCTAGATCAATAATTATCAAAAAAATGTGGAATTTTGTCCTTTGGGTAGCTATAACGGGGTCATTTAGAAAAGGGGCGTGGCCACATATACCCAAAAGCCTATCAAACCTAAACAAACACTCAAAACTTTACAAAAGTTGGAGAAAACATGTGTCAGATGACTCTTAACAAGCATGCAAAGTTTCGTGAAGATCGGACCATAGGTGGCGCTATAACAGTTAAAAAGGCTTCAAAAACACAAGGTGTGTATGGTAAATGGCTTCAAATGGCTAAATACATGCTCAAATATTCACACAAACACTAGATCTTCATATCATTTGATAGATCTCCTCATGATGAACACCTTTGCCTCAAGAACCATTGCTGTCAATCAAACCGTTCATTAATTATTCACAAATATGTTAAAAACCTACTTTTGCGAACTAGTCCTAGGTTTTTGCTTAATCTCGATCAAACTACTGCAGTAATATTCTCTGGACTCTCTAGATCAATAATTATCAAAAAAATGTTGAATTTTGTCCTTCGGTTAGCTATAACGGGGTCATTTA
This sequence comes from Labeo catla, assembly GCA_012976165.1. Taxonomy (NCBI): domain Eukaryota; kingdom Metazoa; phylum Chordata; class Actinopteri; order Cypriniformes; family Cyprinidae; genus Labeo; species Labeo catla. Next base: position 16,678 of record VONZ01003319.1, read on the forward strand.
CAACAGGGGCGTGGCCACATATACCCAAAAGCCTATCAAAACTAAACAAAAACTCAAAACTTTACGAAAATTGGTGAAAACATGTGTCAGATGATTCTTAACAAGCATGCAAAGTTTCGTGAAGATCGGACCATAAGTGGCGCTATAACAGTTAAAAAGGCTTCAAAAACACAAGCTGTGTATGGTAAATGGCAAATGACAAACTGTTCATTGCTTAAGTCTTTTAAAAACATATATTCATTTAAACAAAATAAAAAAAACATTCAATAAAGGAGACAGTGTCTCACTTCATTAAGACTTGTTTGACTATTGAAATCTCCTGAATGAATGATTCAGTGACATACTTTTTTTAAAAACGGGCAGTTGTCGCCACCTCCTGGCGGAAGAGGATAAGCGATACAATAGATACACGTGTTAAAATACTTTGGTTTTTATCGCTACTGTAGACAATAAGTGTTTATATCCAAACTATAAACTTTTATCCCAGTACTTCTATTATTTAAATATCTGTAACACAGAAATAATGATTATAATTTGGTTGAAAAGACTGTTTGTGTTGCTCTTTCTGCGTTCACATTTACTCCGACCTTCTGATTCATTAACATGGCAGCGACAAAACCTGCTTCTCACGCTGCACTGACACTCGCGATGTGAAACAGTCCTAATAGACATAGATAACTCATTGTCATTTAGGAATAAGATTGCGTGGGTGTTTGAATCCACACCTCAAAATTTTAAGGATTAATAGTGCAGCTCTAATGTAAACATGGCAAAATGTTGTGGGAGGATACTGTCACGAGATCTTGCGAAATCTATGCATCGCTCTTTAAAATGTCATGAAATTACAACTATAACCACTAGATGGCAGTAGAAGACCACTAATGGCTCATTGAAATGAACAGTGCTATTCACAGATTGATTTCCATTCATTTCATTCATTTCAATTCATGCAAAGACTAAATCACTATATAACATTTCAAATCACATTTAGTCAAAGTTTAACACTTCATTTAAACACATAAATCATATTTGACAATAATACAAGATTATGATTACAGTGAAACCTGAAAATTATATATAAAATCTTAAAAAGACTTGCACTAAACATTTTGTCACCTACCAGTTAATACACAAATCTCTTATGTGCAACAAAATGTGTGCAGTAATGCTTAATGAACATTAATGTAACAGTTTAACTATTTAATTTCTGTTTGTGAGTGTATTCTCCATCATGGATGTGGACACATAATAAGATGATCATGAGCTACTGTACCCAAAAGTCTATAAAACCTAAAAGAAAACAAAATTTCACAAACCTAAGTAAAATCATCATCATACGATTTTAAACAAACATACATTTCATAGACATTAGGCAAAAAGGCCATGTAACAGTTATAAAGCTTAAAAGTAATGGATCTCTCTTTAAAACGTGAAATTGCAACTATAACCACTAGATGGCAGTAGAAGACCACTAATGGGTCACTGAAATGCCTAGAACAGTGCATTTTCATGGTTTCAAGCTTTAATTTCATACAAAGATGATACTAAATCAATGTTATATCATTTCAAATCACATTTAGTAAAACTTTACCACTTCATTTATACAGATGTATTACATTTGACAATTATGCAAGATTAAGATTACAGTGAAACCTGAAAATGATATATAAACTCTTAAAAACATAAGACTTACAGTAAGCATTTTATCACCTACTATTTATGACCGAAATCTCTTATGTGCAACAAAATGTGTGTGTGTGTGTGTGTGTGTGTGCGTAATAATGCTTAATGAACTTTAATATAATAGTTTAACTATTTCATATTCTGTGTTTGTGATTGTATTGTCCATCATAGATGTGCTGTAGTGTTAGCCATATATTTTGGGTTGGACTACATCCTAAACCCATAGCAACCATAGCATCGGATCATAGGTGGCGCTATAACAGTTAAAAAGGCTTCAAAAACACAACATTTCTATTGTAATTGGCCTCGAATTGCTAACAAATGCTCATTTTTTCACACAAACACTAGATCTTCATACCATATGATAGATCTCCTCATTCTCAACAATTTTTGTCTAAGACCATTGCTGTCAATCCAACTGTTCTTTAAATATGTTCTTTAAATCTACTGTACCCAAAAGCCTAACATTTTTAAAAGAAAGCTTGCAACGTCTCAAAACTGTGACAAAAATGACAAATAATCTCATTCTAAACAAATATGCAAAATTTAAGCGAGACTGGGCAAAAATAACACTATAATAGTTATGATGTTTAAAATCTCAGTGTTTGTATGAGACATTGCATGAAATTGCAATAATAACCACTAGATGTCAGTAGAAGACCACTAATGGGCTTATTTAGCTGAACAGAACTGTTTTTAATAGGTTTGATGATCGATTAACACTTATAAAATCACTGTTATAACATTTAAAATCACATTTAGGCAAAGCTTAAAATTTTGTTCATACAGACATATCAGTTTTTTACAATTATGCCACATTATGATTAAAGTGAAATCTGAAAAAGACACAAACTGTTACAAAGAGAATACTTGCAAGTAAAAGTGTTGGCCCATATCATTTATTTCAAATATCTGTACAAGAAAATGTGTATGCATGTATGTCTCTGTGTGTGTAAACATATTTATTCAGTATTAATATATTAGTTTAAACTTTTCGTTTCTGTGTGTGTATTTCTGTGAGCATATTGTCCATTTTTGATGTGTTTTACTGTCAGCCATGAATCCAGGTTGGCCTAGACCCTAAGCATACCACCTTAAAGACCTTAAAATGCTCGAACCCCGATAATTGCTGCTTGCAGCTATATTTAGGGGTTCGAGTGCGTAGCACTGAAACCCTATTGTTATTGTCTGGATTTTTTTTATTATTATTTTTCTCCGCTAAAACTGATCGTGCAGACCAAACTGTAAGGCCTAGAGAGCTGAAATTTGGCCAGAAGGTAGAGCTCCCCGTGGGGACGCTCTGACAAAGTCTCTCCCAAATTGGCCTAAAGGTGGCGCTACAGTGATCAAAGACGCGAAAGCCCTCATAACTCCTAGACCATTTGTCCTAGACTCAAGTGCCTTATATCATTGTAATCCTTGGCTCAATCAAAACAAAATGGCTATCTTCGATTTCATTTCCGGTATGCAAATTTTTCCGCCATTTTGAAATTTGTCCAAAACCTACTTTTGCGAACTAGTCCTAGGTTTTTCGCCCAATCAGAACCAAACCAGTGCAGAAATGTTCTCTGGACAGTGAATATCAATAATTATCAAAAAAAGTTGAAATTTTGACTCATCGTTGCAAAGGGGCCCCAAAAAGTTTGTCAGGTGGGGGGCCATTTTTACTAAAATGGCTATAACTCATGAACCCATTGAGATATCTTCACCAAACTCGGTAGACGTGTGTATAAGCTCAATCTTTGGTCAAATAAAAAAAATTGCACAGCTCTGCCACTTGGTGGCGCTATTAGCCTGAAAAAACTTAAAAATGACTATAACTATGCAAGCGTTGGTCCGATCGACCTGAAAATTGGTATGCAGTGTCTCTGTCCAATGTGCCATAAGGGTCTATGAGGACATTGGTGTATCTCAAAAAACATGGCCGCCATTGGCCAATGAAGTTTGAGCACCTCTTTGACAAGGTTAACGGAGGTCGATCAGAACGAAACTCGGTGGGCATGTTCCACTCAAGGCCCTAAAGGTCTGTAAGAATTTTGAAAGAAATCGGCCACTAGTTGGCGCTAACGACTTTTTTGTCTCTGTAATCGCGTGGCGTTTCACACATCCACACAATATGCATGTCATTTGATAGATCTCCTCATGCCGAGAAACTTTGCCTCAAGAACCATTGCTGTCAATCAAATCGTGCAATAATTATTCACAAATATGTTAAAAACCTACTTTTGCGAACTAGTCCTAGGTTTTTTGCCCGATCTCGATCAAACCACTGCAGTAATATTCTCTGGACTCTCTAGATGAATAATTATCAAAAAAATGTGGAATTTTGTCCTTCGGTTAGCTGTAACTGGGTCATTTACAAAAGGGGCGTGGCACATATATCCAAAAGCCTATAAAACTTAAACAAAAACTCAAAACTTTACAAAAGTTGGAGAAAACATGTGTCAGATGACTCTTAACAAGCATGTAAAATTTCATGGAGATCAGACCGTAGGTGGCGCTATGACAGTCGAAAAGGCTTTAAAAACACGAAATTTCAAAAGTAAATTGACTTAAATTGCTATAACATGCTCATATAATCACAGAAACACTAGAACTTCATATCATTTGATAGATCTCCTCATGCTGAGCAACTGTGCCCCAGGAACCTTTGCTGTCAATCAAGTCGTTTATTACATATTCACAAATATGTGAAAAACATACTTTTGCGAACTAGTCCTAGGTTCTTCACTCAATCTCGATCAAACCACTGCAGCACAGTTCTCCAGACTCCCTAGATTAATAATTATGAAAAAAAAGTTAAACTTTTGACTCACAGTCGCAAAGGGGCGCCAAAACGTTCAAAAGAGGCGGGGCCACTTTTACTAAAATGACTATAACTTTTGAACAGAATGACATATCATCACCAAAATCAGAACACATGTGTATAAGCTCAGTCTGTGGTAAAATCCCAAAAATTGCGGAGCTTCACCACTTGGTGGCGCTATAATAGAGAAAAAACTTAAAAATTGCTATAACTTTGCAACCGTCAGTCCAATCAACCTGAAAATTGGTATGCAGTGTCTCTGTCCAATGTGCCATAAGGGTCTATGAGAACATTGGCGTATCTCAAAAATCATGGCCGCCATCGACCAATGAAGTTTGAGCACCTATTAGACAAGGTTAACGGAGGCCGATCGGAACGAAACTCACTGGGCATGTTCGACTCATGGCCCTAAAGGTCTGTAAGAATTTTGAAAGAAATCGGCCACTAGTTGGCGCTAACGAGTTTTTTGCCTCTGTAATCACGTGGTGTTTCACACATCCACACAATATGCATATCATTTGATAGATCTCCTCATGATGAACAACTTTGCCTCAAGAACCATTGCTGTCATTCAAACCGTTCATTAATTATTCACAAATATGTGAAAAACCTACTTTTGCGAACTAGTCCTATGTTTTTCACTCAATCTCGATCAAACCACTGCAGTCATATTCTCTGGACTCTCTAGATCAATAATTATCAAAAAAATGTTGAATTTTGTCCTTTGGTTAGCTATAACGGGGTCATTTAGAAAAGGGGCGTGGCCACACATATCCAAAAGCCTATAAAAGCTAAACAAAAACTCAAAACTTTACGAAAGTTGGAGAAAACATGTGTCAGATGACTCTTAACAAGCATGCAAAGTTTCGTGAACATCGGACCATAGGTGGCGCTATAACAGTTAAAAAGGCTTCAAAAACACAAGCTGTGTATGGTAAATGGCTTCAAATGGCTAAATAAATGCTAGTATATTCACATAAACAGTAGATCTTCATATTAGTTCATAGATCTCCTTATGATGAACAACTTTGCTTCAAGAACCATTGCTGTCATTCAAGTTGTTCATTAAATACTCACAAATATGTGAAAAACCTACTTTTGCGAACTAGTCCTAGGTTTTTCGCTCAATCTCGATCAAACCACTGCAGCGCAGTTCTCCAGACTCTCTAGATCAATAATTATCAATAAAATGTGGAATTTTGTCCTTTGGGTAGCTATAACGGGGTCATTTAGAAAAGGGGCGTGGCCACATATTCCCAAAAGCCTATCAAACCTAAACAAAAACTCAAAACTTTACAAAAGTTGGAGAAAACATGTGTCAGATGACTCTTAACAAGCATGAAAAATTTCATGGAGATGGGACCATAGGTGGCGCTATGACAGTTAAAAAGGCTTCAACAACACGAAATTTCAAAAGTAAATTGCCTTAAATTGCTATAACATGCTCATATAATCACAGAAACACTAGAACTTCATACCATATGATAGATCTCCTCATGCTGAGCAACTTTGCCTCAAGAACCATTGTTGTCAATCAAGTCGTTAATTACATATTCACAAATATGTGAAAAACCTACTTTTGCGAACTAGTCCTAGGTTCTTCGCTCAATCTCAATCAAACCACTGCAGCACAGTTCTCCAGACTCCCTAGATCAATAATTATCAAAAAAAAGTTAAACTTTTGACTCACGGTCGCAAAGGGGCGCCAAAACGTTCAAAAGAGGCGGGGCCACTTTTAGTAAAAAGGCTATAACTTTGGAACAGAATGACATATCATCACCAAACTCAGAACACTTATGTAAACGCTCAGCCTTTGGTCAAATCCAAAAAATTGCGGAGCTTGACCACTTGGGGGCGCTATAATAGAGAAAAAATATAAAAATGGCTATAACGTCGCAACCGTCAGTCCAATCAACCGGAAAAATGGTATGCAGTGTCTCTGTCCAATGTGCCATAAGGGTCTATGAGAACATTGGCGTATCTCAAAAAACATGGCCGCCATCGACCTATGAATTTTGAGCACCTATTAGCCAAGGTTAACTGAGGCCGATCGGAACAAAACTCACTGGGCATGTTCGACTCATGGTCCTAAAGGTCTGTAAGAACTTTAAAAGAAATCGGCCACTAGTTGGCGCTAACGAATTTCTTGCCTCTGTAATCACGTGGTGTGTCACACATCCACACAATATGCATATCACTTGATAGATCTCCTCATGATGAACAACTTTGCCTCAAGAACCATTGCTGTCAATCAAACCGTTCATTAATTATTCACAAATATGTGAAAAACCTACTTTTGCGAACTAGTCCTAGGTTTTTCACTCAATCTCGATCAAACCACTGCAGTGATGTTCTCTGGACTCTCTAGATCAATAATTATCAAAAACATGTTGAATTTTGTCCTTTGGTTAGCTATAACGGGGTCATTTAGAAAAGGGGCGTGGCCACATATATCCAAAAGCCTATAAAACCTAAACAAAAACTCAAAACGTTATGAAAATTGGAGAAATCATGTGTCAGATGATTCTTAACAAGCATGCAAAGTTTCATGGAGATCGGAGCAT
>VONZ01003320.1:0-23729 GCA_012976165.1 Labeo catla
TTTTCAGAGTATGTTCAGAATGGCACACAACTTGTTCTTCAGTTTTAAAAAGCTCAAGATCAGTGCTGTCTCTAATACCTTTGTGTTTCTTTTGTAATGCTGTTTAGAGATTAATAGTTTTATAGTAATGCTTTTTAATATTGAATATTTTCTAATACAATCATTCCTATAAAGGCACATCACACTCCTACAATGCAGAAACTGTGTTAAGTCTGAGTTTTCTACAGACCTGTAGAAGATCTGTATCTGCCCTTCATCTGTTATTATCCTAATGGACATTAGACTTGTAGTTCTTTTTTTTTTTTTTTCCCCATGTTATATGAACTGTTTGTGTGATACTTACCCATTTGTCTTTCTAGTTCAGAGATCTTGCGGCGACGGCGTATCACAACAGCAGCTACAACTAAAGCTGCAGCCGCCAGAATAACAACACCAACACCAACACCAACAACAACAACAATCCCTGCTATAGCAGCTGGAGGCAGACCTTGAACGTGAAACAGACAGTCATTAGTGTGAATGTGTGTCTGATCTATAACACACACTATAAACTATAAGCATCAGCACTATATAAACTGAGTGAAGATCTGATACTGTAATGATAGACAGACAGTCACAGACTGTAGTTTTGTGTGTGCATGTTACAGTATGTATCTATAAAATCAGATTTGCTGTATAATGTAAAACATAAGTGGATTACTGTAATAAAAAGCATTACAGTAAGCATACAGTATTACAGTACTGGACACATTGTTGAAATAACTGTTCTTGCTATTAAACACCTAAATGATTGAGAATACAACTGTTCTCTTAACATTTGGCTACAACTATCAACCCACCTTAGCCACAGTTAGGGAATGATTGAGAACATGCTACACAATAGTGGTCCTTATTCATCAGATTAATAATATTAATAAAATTTGATACAAATCAGGACAGTGAACTGAACTATCACAATATTTTAAACCAAAGCAAGGAAGAGTTGATTATTATTATTATTATTATTATTATTATTATTATTATTATGAAAAAAACACAGGCTTGGGGTGGTGGATTTGAATTGACTTGAACTTGGTCCCGGTCACCAATGCAAAGCACACAGAAACAATCATGGTTCTGAAGCTGAAAATACAGAGTCATGTTAGACACACATGCCTGCACCCTGTCTCTGACTTACATATAAATACACCCTTATTAACACTAAGCATACCTCCACACACATGCACATACATTTTGTTGTAAAAGTAGATAATTGAAATAATTGACAGGTAACAAACTGTTTAGAGCAAGTCTCCTTTTTATAACACCATATATTAGTGAGTTGAATGAGCTAATGACTGATCATCTAGTGATTATTATTGCAATTTCAGGGACTTTAACATAGAAATACAGTGTTTTTAACCTTCCTAACTGTTATAATGCCAACGTTTGCCTGGTCTCCACAAAATTGAACATGTTTGTTTAGATTCTTATGACTCATTTGCATACCTACGTTTAAGTTTTGAGTTTTCTTTTAGATTTATAGGCTTTGGGTACACTGGATTATGCCCATATTTTTAAGTGGCTTCTAAATTTCTTGTAGACCTTTAGGGCCATGAGTCAAAGTCTGATCAGCCTCTGTTAACCTCATCTAATAGGTGCTCAAACTTCATTAAGCTTTGATAGATTCCAGCATCCACAAATCCAATATTAAGCTTTGAATGATAGATGTATGGATATCTTGCAGTATTTTTTACCAAACCTCTCTGAGAGACCAACAAACTAAAATAGCTTAAGATACAAATGTTTAACTATTCAAATGAAGTGTAACTTTAGAATTGTTCTTAGAGCTCTGATCTAAACAAGATCACTTTTATATTGACAGATTTGATCTACTCACCAGTGACAGTAACAGTGAATCTCCTGTTTATGGTGTGTCTGCTGCTGCTGATCTTCAGTTTATAAAGTCCAGAGTCTGTGGTTCTGAAGTTTGTGATGGTCAGAGATCCAGTCTGATTATCCAGCTTCAGCCTATCTCTGAATCTCCTATAAGGACCATCAGATATGGAGAACAGTTGGTCTGCTTTATGGATTTCAGCTATGACAGTGTCTCCAAACATCCACAATACCAGATCATCGTTCTGTATTTCTGTAACAGTCTGTAGAGAAACAGAACCTTCCTGAATCGCTGACAGTGACTTCACTCCATCTGTCACAATGAACACATGAAGAACAGTGAGTGAAGAATGGCTACTCAGACATTAATAACAGAAATATTGTTTTACATTTCTTGTCAATTAAAGCTATTTAAGACACTCTAAGTAGTTTAATTTGTTTTAAAAAATAATTAATTTGTTTATTTTTTCTCATTTTAATTTCCACATCACTTTACTGTTCAGAAAGGCACATTTCAGGTCTAACAGGACATTTCCTTTAAATGATTGACAAAGGCAAAAAGAGAAATATGTTCATCAGATCGAATGATGCAGGTGATACACACTTTCAAACACTTCATAATCCAGTAATGTACATTATAAATGTATGAGAAGCACCTATACAGGTATAAAGTCTTATATATATTTGGACACTGACACAATTTTTGTTATTTTAGCTGTTGATTAAAACGTTTTCAAGTTACAGTTATATAATGAATATGGGCTTAAAGTGCACACTCTAAGCTTTAATTTAAGGGTATTGTCGGAGGAAAGGTTAAGGAATTACAGCTCTTTAATATGTACCTCTCCCCTTTTTCAAGGGACTACAAATAATTGGAAAGTTGACTCAAAAGCTTTTTGATGAACAGTTGTGGGCTATTCCTTCATTTAAGTCCTGGAGTTCATTCTAAGTGTGGCATTTGTTTTTGGAAGCTGTTGCTCTGAACTCACATCATGCGGTCAAAGGAGCTCTGCATGCAAGTAAAACAGACAATTGTTAGTCTTCAAAAACATGTAAGCTCAGCAACACAAAAAGGCCTGGACGTTCACAGAGGACAACAGTAGTGGATGATTGGATGATCCTCTCCATGGTAAAGAAAGAACATTTCACAACATCCAACACTCTCCAGGAGGTAGGTGTGTCACTGTCAAAGTCTACAATCAAGAGAAGACTTCATGAGAGAAAAGAGGGTTCACCACAAGGTGCAAACAAGGCCAGATTAGACATTGGCATGAGCGTTCGTAGCTTCCAGTGGCACTGGGTTACTGGTGTTTAATGATGATGTGACAGAAGACAGAAGCAGCCAGATGAATTCAGAAGTGTACAGGGACATACTGTCTGCCCAGATTCAGTCAAATGGAGCAAAGTTGATTGGGTGCCGCGTCGTAGTACAAATGGACGATGACCAAAAACATACAGCAAAAGCAACCCAGGAGTTTTTGAAGGTAAAAAAGTGGAATATTCTGCAATGGCCAAGTCAATCTTCAGATTTCAACCCAATTGAGCATGCATTCCACCTGCTGAAGACAAATCTAAAGGCAGAAAGACCCACAAAAAAATAACAACTGAAGTCAGCTGCAGTAAAGGCCTGGTAAAGCATCGCAAAGGAGGAAACCCATGCAGTCTCTGGTGATGTCCATGAGTTTCAGACTTAAGGCAGTCATTGCCTGCAAAGGATTCTGAACAAATTATTAAAAATGAACATTTTATTTATGATTAGATTCATTTGTCCAATTACATCTGAGGCCCTGAAAATGGTAGAACTGTGTAAAAATGGTTGTAATTCCTAAGCATTTTGTTATATTTTTGTTCAACCCCTTGAATTAAAGCTTAAAGTCTGCATTTCAATTTCATCTTGATTGTTTACTTTTAATTCTATTCTGCTGGCATACGAAGTGTCCAAATATACATGGACCTGCCTGTATGTCAGTATAAAAAGCACCTTTAATACTACAGATGCAGTGTCACTACATCATAAAATCATGTAGTGAGTGTGGCAATTGTCCTGTTAGTTAATAATAGTAATTCATTTGCAAATCAAAATCTTTTATTTTGCTTTAATCTTCTTTGAAAGAAATGCTAAACAGCACCACAAAGCAGTTATGCACCACTTGAACAGTTAATTTTATGTGTTAATTTTCATCTTAAATCTTCGCACAGTGCTGATCTAATTAAATTCATTATTACACTGATGGACTCACCGCTGACAGTCACATTGAATGACTTGTGTGTGGTGTATCTGCTGCTGCCACTCCTGATACCAACTTCATAAAGTCCAGAGTGTTTGGTTAAAATGTTCCTGATGGTCAGAGATCCAGTCCAATACTCCAGCTGTAGTGTGTCTGAATATCCCATGAGGACCATCAAATGTGTTGAAGATTCCAGCCTTTCTATTGATTTCAGCTACAGGAGTGTTTTGATGTTCAAACCTCCAACGTATCACATCATCTCTTTGTAGTTCAGAAACACCAGAGTGTAGAGTGACTGAATCTCCCACCAGCACTGACAGTGGCTTCACTGCAGTACCTCTCACACCTGAAGAACAAACACAAACAGTTTCTCTGTCAGTCATCACTTTTATAACAATGTCACTAAACACATTTAACAGAAATCATTGAGTCTTATCAAATAAACATCATGCAACTTTCTGCAGAATAAATTTAATTTATTCAATGATTATTAACTAGTCCAAAGCAGATGAAGCAAATGTTACACATAATTTCACAAACACACATATACTAGCATTTAAAAGTTGAGAGTAACAAAACAAATGTTGTTTTCCAGAAAAATGTGTGTTCATAAAGACATTTTTATTATTGTTAATATTATTATTATTATTATTATTATTATTATTACTATTACTATTACTATTATTATTATTATTTTATTTTTTATTTTTTATTTTTTTACTTTAAAAATTTGAAAACTCCATTTTCATTGCTAGTGAAGCCCAGCCCATTTTGTTCAGTTAATGAAGCCTTAAATACATTAGCAAGTCAAATTCTGGTTTTAAAAAAAATGGCCAAACACAAGAACATTTCTGTAGAAACACATCAGTGTGATTTTGTTTTGATAGCTGAATGTTGTTCCACACACTACAAGAAGAAAGCAAACTCAGTCTAACTAACTAGTTAGTTAAACAGAAAGCCATGAGGACACACTGACACTATCTGTTACAGTAAGAGAGACTTCTGATTTTTACACAATTTACAGCTCATTCAGTCAAACTGATAAGGATTATTTGTAGTGCAACCTTATGATTTGAAATTATTTGCTTCAGTCTTTTTGAGCGAGAACATAAAAGAAACAGTTTCGCTGTCAGTCATCCCTTTTATAACACTGCCACTAAACAGATTACAAGTAAGAACATAACCACCAAATTATGTAAATGTGAACAATTACATTTGTATTTACAGTTTGCTTATGTCTAAAATTTTAATTAATATCTTACATTTACAGAATTAGATACATAATTATATAAATAAGCCTTTTATTGAAAGTTCTGTATTTAATAAAAAAGAAACTACTACTTCCCACTGCTGCTAGAGGACAATTATTCCAAGTCGCCCCGTGTCATTTCAAATAATAGTACAATGGTGAATGTGACAAGTATAAATGCCTCATCCATTTAGGAAGGCTGTGGTGTTTTGTGTTGCGGAGACAGACGAAAGTATAAACAAGTCTTTAGAAGAAGAGAAGAGAACAAACGCACCAGCGGAGAAAATACTGTAGCAGGTACAGCAAGCTCACAGTCTGTAATGTTCAAAATATTTTATGAAAGTTCTGATTATTGAATTGAGGTTGGGGTTTATATTAACGTATCTCTAAAGTGTACTGACTGTCCTTAGAAAAGATTGGATGGCATTTGCTACTTGTTTTCAGCGGTAACGAAGAAAACATTATATCGCATCTGTTTCATCAGCGCCACCTATGGTCAGTGTGTGAATTTGCATATTTTAGCAATTTCACAAAGGTAAAGTCAGTGTTCTGTGTTAACACCTGGCTGTACATTATGTACATTATGCCTTACCTATAAACCCTTTTCACAAAGATGTCAGTTAATGTCTACTTTTCCGCAAATCAGTGTATCTGTACTTCCATTTTACCATCGCACCGGAGACAGGCATTCCCCGACGGTTTCGATACACAGCGGCGACTCTGGCCTCAACCTATGGAATGTCGACTGCTTGGAGATCCATTCATAAAAGTTCTTCACTAGGTGATTTTCGGTATTCCTTGTTTTTGTTTGCCTTGAGCAGGCCGCCAGAACATCGCCGCCTCAAGCGGCCATTGGTCAGAAAGTGATGGTCGCGTGCGTTGGCACAACGGTATCATTCCACATTCATAACATATTTCCGGCAAGTGATTTTGAAGACGCAGCACAGACATTGGAGGTGAAAAAGGACAACATTTGAGTGATGGGGCTGTCATCTTCCAGGATTTGCACGCGTAGGTCATCATCAGCACAATAATCGTGGCCAGGAGCTGCACTGTAATCTACAAGGAGAGGGAAGGTAAATTCCAGATTGGATGAAGTTGTTGTAATGCAGCAGATGCCTTTCCGATGCAGCAGATGACATCTCGCTCTGTGTTCCCATTTGAGGAGATGACACTGCCAAGAAAAGTGAAGTTCACCACTTCCTCCACCTGTTGTCCACCAAAGGTAATTGGGACTCTCAATTTTGTGCAATCGATGCGGACAACATTGGACTTTTGTCCATTTTTGTGTCAGGGTTCTGTCACTTTTGTCTAGGTTTCTTGTGGTTTTGTGACAGAGCCCTGGCACTCCCATCATGTCTAGTTTTCATGTTGTCTGCATGCCTTGTTTCTCGTTGGAGCGTGGTGTTCGGATCCCGGCACTCATGTCTTGATGAGTTTCGGTTTCGTGTCGTGGTTCGGACACTCACGCTCCATGTTCTGTCTTATTGTGGGAGCATGCAGTCTCGAGCTTGCTCGGTCCGTATGCTCTTCTGTCCACGTGATTTGTTTTGTGTTGTCTTGTGCTGTTTTTGCACGCAGCTCAAGTTTTTGGCTGCATGCTTTCATGTTATGTTATGTCTTGTAATGTGTAGCACGAAGCTGGTTTTTCACTGAGTTTCCCCATTAGCCGCATGTTTGTGTCTTGTTTTGCACATGGCCGATGATCTCTTTTGCTGGCCATGTGCTCATGTTTTTGTTTTTGTGTAAGCACATGGCTTTTGTCTTGTTGACCCCACCCATCTTGTTTCCTGATTATTGGTTCATTTGCCCCACCTGTGTTTCCCTCGTTACCTGCCTCATTTTGCTCCCTACATATTCTCCTTGTGTTTGCAGTCCTGGGCCAGTTCGTCTCTGTATGCATCCTGTCGTGTCCTGCCTTATGTTGTCTTGCCCTGTTGTGTTGCCAGCCAGATTGCCTTTTCCCCCTCGGGGTAGTTTTTGTTCTTGTTTTGTTTTATTTTATGATTAAAAAAAAAGCCCATTACTCTGCAATGCTGAGTCCTCTCCTCTTCCCTTTACCCAAACCCTGACATTTTGTCCATCTTTTGTTCATTTTCTAGGGCCATAGTGAGATCTCCTAGGGCAGTTTGGGTTGGGCCAAAAACAATGTTCTGAACATCTGCAAAGTCAAGATCTGCAAGGAGGAGGTTGCCGCCTGTCCAGGGTATGCTGATGTGCAGGCAGTCGATGGAATGGCAGCTGGCAAAGTTGATGATGAGGAGTAGCAGCATCGATGAAAGCATGCAACCTTCTTGTACACCATTTTTGATTGTGAAAAAATCTATTACCCCTTCTTCCATCCATACGCAACTGTGAGAGCCTTGTTACAGGTTGTGAAAGATGTCAACAAATCAAGATGCTGTAAGCCCAGGCTATCTTGCATAGCATTTCTCAGTGCCAAGTCAAAGGCCTTGACAAAGTCAATAAAGTTCAGTGAGTTCAGAATCAGAATCAGAAATAGCAAGTATGCTTACGCATACAAGGAATTTGTTTTAGTGTCACAGGCTTCCAGTGCACAGAGAGACGACAACAACAACACACAGAAAATAAAAATAA
Organism: Labeo catla; assembly: GCA_012976165.1. NCBI lineage: Eukaryota > Metazoa > Chordata > Actinopteri > Cypriniformes > Cyprinidae > Labeo > Labeo catla. The sequence continues at coordinate 7,951 of VONZ01003320.1, forward strand.
GATGAGAATAAAAAAAATACACATATGTAAATATAAATAGACAAAAATTGCAATATAAGATTTAAGAAAATAAATAAATTGTATATACAGTTGTGCTACAGATGATTAGAAAAAGAATAGAATAAGATGCCGAGGTGTACTGAGATGTAGGTTGTTCTGTTGTTGGTATTCCAGCGATTGTTCAACCACTTGTTGCAGAACAAAAAGCTACTCATTGCATGATTGCCCACTTCGGAAATCTGCTTGGTGATCTCTAAGGCAGGCACCGACAGCTCAAAAGAGGCAGTTTAAGAGGACGATGGAAAATACCTTTCCAGGCACCTGTAGCAGGGTAATACCCCACCAGTTATTCCACTTGGAGATACTGCCTTTTTTCAGAAGCGTGACGATCATACCTCATTTCCATTCCTTGGGAACCGCTGAGGCTTTAGGGTGTCAACAGGGCACTGGTCAACAGATTTGAGTACTTCAGGTGGGATCTATTTTTTTGTTCCTGCCACTAATAATTGTAATAATCATAATCAAGGAACTTTGCTGCCGTACCATGGGTGCAGCAGGCGCAATGATATTATGCAGCCGTCAACTCTGCATCTACACAAACTTAGTGCCGGTCACTTTCAGGTGCTGCGTAACATTCTGCTGCACCCATGGTAACGGCAGCAAAGTTCTTTGATTATTATGCCGGAATGAGAGTATTCCTAGCCATATCGACCTAGAAAATCACAACTTTTCATTTTTCGTTTTGTACACAATGTAACTATTGTAACAGAAGAGTCAAGTTTTAAATCAGAAAAATATCATCATTATATATGGTCATTTTTGAGCGAGATGCTATCAGTCTAATCAGATTCAATGATCTATGCTAAGCTATGCTAAAAGTGCTACTACCAGACCTGGAGATCAGCTGAATGGATTCGAAAATAGTAAAACTCAACTGTTTAACTAGGGGAGTTGGACAATGAGCCTATTTAAAAAAAGTGGAGTGTTCCTTTAACACATAAGCAACTGTGTTTACATGAATACTCAAGAGGGGTATTTGGACATTTGTGTGTGTATTCTCTGTTTGAGAAGTGACTTTATGTGACTTTGGGTAGCAGATAATACAAAAACAATAACAACAACAACAAAAAAAAAACTTCTCTTTGAGAGCATCTGAGAACTAAATTAAAGCCCCGATAGCACATGTATATCACATAGATGTATTTTTGTATTTTTTTTTAAGTGTTTGCTCATCTGCAGTTCATGCTGACAATGGACAATAAACTGCTTGATTTGTCAAACACTTTTGTCTCATGTAGTCTGTTTGTCTGGGCCACTGGGTCTCATTAAGGAATTTTTTGACACTCTCAGTATATCAGTTTTGAAAAAGCTATTGAATGATTTATTTATTTATTTATTTATTTATTTTGATTAACATTTTACATCCAGATAATTAAAATTGTTTATAGAGTAATAAATAATTACGTACATGATAATTATTGAATTAAAAACTGAGACACTCACCACTGACACTAAATTCCTTCTCTGGGGACCCTCTGGGGCTGTTGATCTCAAACTTATAAAGTCCAGAGTCTCTGATCCTGAAGTTTATGATCTTGAGATCTCCAGTCTGAATGTCCAGCTGCAGTCTGTCTCTGAATCCCACAACATCATCATAGACAGCATTGTTTTTAGTCACTCTAGCTATTCGAGTGCTGTTAAACCTCCATTCAATTTCTTCATCTGCCTTTATTTCAGTAACATCAGTGTGGAGAGTGACTGAATCTTCCTCCTTCACTGATACTGACTCACCAAACACACCTGAAAAACAAACAGAAACAGTCAGTCAGACAGAGATGAAACTAATAAATGTCTTGAGAACTGCTGCAGTCTACATTGAACCTAAACCTACATTAATGAAAACATAAATAAAGGTCTCTTTATGCCCAGATTCATAAACATGGGGGAAAACAACAAAAACAACAACACTTAATTTTAATGTAATGCAGTCTTTGTTATAGTTTATAACTGACTTTGCTTGTCAGTGGGGACTAAAACAGTGGTTCTCAGCGAGGAGACGGGTGACCACTAGGGAGCCTCGTCGAACTTTAAAAGGGGGACCTAATAAATTGTTAAATTATGTGAATTTAGTTATATTAACATGCGTTATGTTTGAACTGACATGTGCGTTATTTTTATTTAATACAACAGAATTACTAGAGGTACATATCAGCTTATAAAAAACGTCCTTCAAATATCGTTTTTTACAAAAGGGGGGCTTTGAGTCATTAAACTACAACCACAAACAATTTGAAGACTTTATGGATCGTTGAATCCTTCCCATTATATATATATATATATTAGTGGTTTTGAGTGGTTTTGTCAAGCAACCAACTTGCGCACAAAAAGTATTCTCTCCTTCCTCTCTATACCTTATAATTGGATGGGACCCATGTCTTTTCTTTTTCAGTTTTAAGTAGAAAGTGGACAACAATATCATCCTAACTGCTTGAAGATTCAACTGTGTATTGTTTTGCGATTTTTTTCGCAACGGAGGATCTAATACGCATCGGACTCAGTGTGCAAGGTTTCTGTGCATGACGAATTTTTAGAATGACGAATACGAAAAAACGCATACGAAAATTTCGGACTTCAGTGTGCAATAACCTTTACTACAGTTATCAGATTTAGAAGTTCCGTGAAAACAATAAATAATAAATTAATAAGTGCACATTCACGGTTTGTAGAAAAGCGAAACCGAAAGTGCTGCAGTCACAAGCGTGACGGGTGGGACATGTCCTCACCACTTTTTGCCTGGGTCGACATTGTCCCCAGCCATGCTAAAGACACTTACCGATCGCGAATGCCGGGAGCAGGAAGAGTATAAATGCTCTCTTCATAGTGCAGTGGAGTGAATATATATGATCCGTAGAGTTATTGCAGTCCTCCGATCTCTCTGAGTGTTCGTCAGCGATCCGTTTTTCTGCGCTGAACCCTGAACCAGATTTTATTCTACGAGACGACAAAAATAAAATAAAATAATAAAAGTAAAGAAAACAAAACAAAAATAAATAAAACAACACGATTTACACACAGACTGATTTACACTATTTACTCCTGATTTATCTTTACAATTTCTATTATGCTGAAAAAGACATGTCCATGTTGTTGTTTTTATTTTGAACAATAGCAAAAGCGTAGTCCAGTAGCCTGACTACAACTGCTCAATGTTCCGTTTGTTTGTGTCAGGATAAGTGTCGGACTGTGTCAGGAACGACGGCCCACACGTTCAGCCAGAGTTTTACACAATAGCCCAATTAACGTGTATGGTTTTAGACCAGCCAGTATTGTGTGTGTGTGTGTGTGTGTGTGTGTAATTATGCCCTCACATCTATCTATCTATCTATCTATATATATATATATATATATATATATATATATATATATATATATATCAATCAAATATGTATGCAACATACTAAAAACAACAACAACAACAACAACAACAACAACAACAAAGGCTGTATTTGCCTAGTTAAAATGACATGAATTGAATTTGTAGGTTTTCTAATTACGCACTGAACAAGTAGTCCCAAGTAGTTCTATCAGTGAGCATTTTGCTTTCTTTCATAGCAAAGCAACCAGAAATACACAAAAACACTGGTCAATTTTTTTTTTTTTCCTTTTCAAAATTTATTTAAATTTGTACATATTGTAAAGGAACACAGAGAAAGAAAACCTTACACAACAATACCACACTACTGAACAAAATAAAACAACTAAACTATCATCCATAAGGTCATTCAATATGAACTGATAAGCCAGTTTGTTTAAATGTAAAAATATTCTGGCAAGGGTTGGACACATTAACAATGTTAGAATATATAATTTATCTGCAAGGGTTTGATGATGATGATGATGATGATGTCTGTTCTGTCATCTCTACTTTTCACCTTTCCTGGATGTGATGTCATACACCATAATAAAAACAGCAGCCACGCCCACCACAGCAGAGATGACCAATCGAGTCACAGCTTCAGTAACATGACAACAGAATGTGCAATCTAAGGAAATAAAAGAACACAATGAATATTTTACCAGTGAAGGACATTTATTATAGAAGTTGAAGTGTGTAATTTCTGTACCATATTTGGCACACAATGAAAATGACAAATTAATGAATCTAACAAGTTTCCTGTTTCATCATTGGAGGGAAAAATATTTCCCTTTATTTTAATGAAAGCATCTCAGCAGATAGAAAAGTCAAGATGTCAGTAAAGTGATGTTAAATTACTTAAAAATAATACTTGGAATGGCATTTCTCATAAAGGAGCAACCAGTGAAAATCTAGAAAGACTATAACTTGTACCTGGACATGGTTGACAAAGTTGAGTATTGTTGAGATGTGTGGTCTGGTTGGTGAATGAATAAGCCACAACACAGCTGTAGGAATCATCCAGACAATCCACCTCCAGAGGTAGAGGGAGACTGATGCTGAGATCAGACACACTGATGCTGGACAATAAACTGTTTCCTTTGTACCAGGAGAGAGTCACATGACTCACATTCAACACTGAACACACCAATGAACAATATGATGATGATGATGAGTTTTGTGTGGAGTTACTGCTGATGACAGGAACAGGCAGAGGAGCTGGAAAACATGTTTGAATTAAATTATATAAGAATATAATTTATCTCCTAGCAGCAGTTATTAGGCCACACATGATATATATATTACACAAATTACAATGCAAAGAATCAAATGAATATAGAAGCAGATCTTCACTATGTGAGATAGAAACCATATCATCTTCAGCCCATGTCAACTAAACAAACAATCAAGTTAATCAGACAAAGCGTTTCCGAATAACGTTCGGCAAACGAATTTGTCGAAGAGCTCACCAAAGTGAACATGAGGCTATTTCTCCACAACACCTGAGCATATTCAGACTAAACTTCTTGTGTGTTGTGCCAACCATGATCTGAGGTTAACTGCACAGTTTCACAGAGTGGTACCCTAGTGGTCAGGATATGTGGAAAATGGCTATTTTTGCTTATATTTTCTTTATATTTTCTGAACGGTTCTGAACTTAGTGATTTATTTTAAAATCCTACTTTTCCAAATTCTTCCTAGATTGTTGGTCCAATTGTCACCAAATTTCAATCAGATCATCCTCAGATCATGCTGGTAAAAAAAAAAATACTAACTAAATAAATTTTATAGTTGAAACGGTTTTCATTTACCGCATCAAATTTGATGACATGATGCCAAACTGCATTTAAGGCTCATCTCTACATCTCTGAAAATCTTATCCTCCATTTTGATGTTGAAAATCTACTTTTTCAAACTCCTCCTAAATCTTTGCTCTAATTTTCATGTGTCATAGATGAAACTATTTGCATTTACTGCACAAATTTGATGGCATGGTCCCAAACTGCATCTGAGACTTATCTCTGCAAAGCTTTAACATACTGACACAAAAACTTTGTCCGTCATTGTCACCTCACACTGACCACTCCACATCAATATGGTAAAACTGACACCTATTGGTCAAAAGTGATAAACTGTTAAATCCTATTTTGTTTTTATGTTTTTTTTTTTTTAATGCATTTTGTTATTAGGGGATCAAGTGCATAGTGCTGAAACCCAGATGTAATTGTTAGAATGGTCACGGATCAGAAATCTCCATGTAAAACTGATTGTGCAGACCAAACCGTAAGTTGTAGAGACTTGAAACTTGAGACATGAGGTATGGTAGAATTCACACCGCTGACAACATGACCCCGGCTCACCACAATCGGCCTGACGGAGGCGCTACAGTGATCAAAAGTATGAACCATAACTAACCCCAACTCCTAAACCAGGGGTGCCCAACCCTGTTCCTGTAGATCTACCTTCATGCAGAGTTGCCTTCATGCACCCTGATCAAACACACCTGTCTGTAATTATCAAGTGCTCCTTCAGATCCTAATTAGTTGGTTCAGGTGTGTTTGGTCAGGGTTGGAGCTGAATTTTGTAGGAAGGTAGATCTCCAGGAACAGGGTTGAGCACCCCTGTCCTAAACCATCAGTCACAGACTCAAATGTCTTATGTTGTTGGAATCCTTGGCTCATGTTGGACAAAACACATTCGATCATGAGGCAAAATTTTGGGGTATTTCGCATTTTTTGAAAAACCTACTTTTGCGAATTAGCCCTAGGTTTTTCGCCCGATCGGAACCAAACCAATGCAGAAAGATTCTTTGGAGAGTGAATTTCAATAATTATCAAAAGGGGTGCCAAAACATTAAAAAGGGGCAGGGCCACTGTTAGTAAAATGACTATAACTCCTAAATGGAATGCAATTTCTCTGCCAAACTCTGAACATTTATGTAAGAGCACAATCTGAAGCCACAGGGAAAAAAATCGTAGAGCTTGGCCACTTGGTGGTGCTATAAGAGGGGAAAACCCCCATAAAAATGGCAATTGTGCAACCATTCGTCCTATCAGCATCATCCTATCCTAAAAATCGCTGTGCACGGTCTTGGTCCAAAGTACCAGTAGTGTCTACAAGGACATTTGCGTATCTCAAAAAACATGGCTGCTATTGGCTGACAAAGTTTGAGCACCTGTTAGACAAGGTTAACAGAAGCCGATCAGAACGAAGGGCCATATCGCGTTTTTCAAGGGTGTAAACGATTGCACGTTGCATGTTTTTTCGCACAAACACACATTATTCATACAATATCATATGATAGAACTCCTCGTTCTGAACAACTTTGCCTTTAGAACCACTGTTGTCAATCAAATCGTTTGTTAAATAACTAAGATGTAAACACCTTCTCTTGCAATTTAGTCCTAGGTTTTTGACTCAATCTACACTGCAGTACAATTCTTTGGACTCTCTAGGCCAATAATTATCAAAAATATTTGAAATGTACCCTTTGGGAAGCTATAACGGGGTCGTTCAGAATATGGGCCTGCCCAAATATACTCAAAATCATATAAAGCCTAAAGCAAAACTCGAAACTTCATTAAACCTGCTGAGCACATGCAACCGGTGATTCTTAACAAGCATGCAAAGTTTTAACGGGATCAAACCATAGCTAGTGCTCACAGTCATAACGGTTAAAAACATAATATTTCTATGACAAATTACCTATCGATTTACCAAAAATCCTTTTTAAATCATCGATTTAGGTGGTTACAAGCTTGCTAAGTAATGTCTTTTTTATAGGACAAATTATTTATGACACTACATATGGTAAGAAGACACTGTCATTTTTCAGTGCCTTTAGGCTTTACATGGATTCATATTTAAAATTGGATTACAGCATTATAGAGAAATGTTAAAGATGCTGAAAACATTAAAATCCTTGTTTATTTTGCAGAATTAAGAATATTTCTCAAAGTAAATTGGACAAGTCTGTAGCATGTAATAGAGTGAGAATAATTGTCTACTCACCATAGACAGTAACACTAAATCTCTGTTTAGTCTCTGAGCTACGGTTTTTGATGGACGCTTCATAACTTCCAGAGTCTGTGGTTCTGGTGTTTGTGATGGTCAGCGATCCAGTCTGATTGTCCAGCTTCAGTCGGTCTCTGAATCCCCCATCAGGATCATCAGATGTGTATGAAATGCCAACCTCTCTGTTGATTTTGGCTATGAGTGACCTGTCAGTTCCAAACTTCCACAGTATCTGATCAGCCTGTATTTCATTGAGTCTAATGTTTAGAGTGACAGAATCTCCTTCAGTCACTGACACTGACTTCACTGCATCTGTATCAGCAAACACACCTGCAGAACAAACAGAAACAGTTTCTCAACCACACAAAATGTAGGTTAATAAAGATTTAACTGAAGTTTAAAGTTGTTATTAAATAATTAACAAACTTTGGAAAGGTAAATACACAGACCTGGCAAAACACAGATATCTTCTGTATTCACACACCTTTATATATTAAACATTTTAAGTTTTGGTTTAGTGTTAAGAAGAGTTACAATTAATTAATTATATTTATTGATGTTGGAACTGAAGGTCATCAGAGATCCACACAAAAATAACATGCAAACATAAACCATAAAACTTGTCTATAACTCACCAACCAGACAGCAACAGCAAAAAGCAAACATTTGAAACATTTTCTTCAGCAGTTCAGTGGTCTGAGTTTCACTCAATTCTGAAAAACTGTGATCACCTGCAGTTATACGGTAGAGAAAAAAAGCTAGTGACACTGTTAACTATTCACTAACTTCCGCCAAATTGAATTAGACCACGCCTCATGCCTTCAAACATACACTTACAGTGTTGCACCAAGCATAGGAAAATAGAAGTATCAGATTGGGACTGAGTATCTGCAGATACTCAATATTTAATGACTGGGATCAGGGACACCTATTGTAGTGGTGGCGGGCCCAAAGTAAACTTCTAGCAGTAGTTAAAAGAGAAAATAATAATAATAATAATAATAATAATAATAATAATAAAAACAATTTTGATCCAATAGTTCAGGCACCAAACAAGTTTAATCTTGTCAAATGTCACTGTTTCCACCTAGAACCGCCACCGGTTACAAAATGATTTGAATCAGATTTAAATATACTGAGGTTTTAATTACATTATTTTAATACAGTCAGTTGTGAACTAAAGTGGGCCGGTCTAAGGCATGAAATTCCAGGGCTGAAAATGAGCCCCACTCAGGTCCTGCCAACAATAATAAATAAAAGAAGATGCCTCTGAGGTAGTGGTGTCACAGATGCTTGTACACCTCTGCAGATTCAACACTCTCTTAAAGGGGTCATCGGCTGCCCATTTTCCACAAGTTGATATGATTCTTTAGGGTCTTAATGAAAAATCTCTAATATACTTGGATTAAAAGTTCTCAATAGTTTTGTAAAACAACACCCTTTTTACCTTGCCAAAATCAGCTCTGCAAAAATCATCTCATTCTATCTGGAGGTGCATTCCATTCACAAACAAACATAATCTACTCCATCTTTAGCGGCTCAGATCTCAGGAGTAAATGATGACCAATATGTTCATTATTACATCCAGCAATACAACACCTCAATCACTCAATCTGAGATATTCTTGTCTAACTTACATCCCTGCTCCGGCATCGAAACAAGGAAAGTTACTGGACTGTGACAGCTGGTCTAAGGTAAGAGCTCATGTCAATCAACTATTGTGGGAGCGGCCTCTATTGGTGTGACGCCACAACGACAGACATCTGAGAACAGCTCGATGTGAAAAAGGGGATATTATTTTTACAGATTAATTAAAAACCACTGCATGGATTTTTATCATTATAGGGTAGATTTGTACATGCACTGCCAACACACATTAATGTTCAAACAGCATGAAAAAGTGAACTTAGCATCCGATGACCCCTTTAAGCAACAAAATGGCATACAGTGAAAGTATAGGGGATGCTTTGAATTTTAGAGAGCATTTGATTGGACAGAAAGTTTGATGAGAAGCTGAAGTGCAGGGTGATGTCATCAAAATCATTGATCCATATTGGCAGAAGTGAGAGACTCTAAGCTTTGAATGCTTATATCTTGCAAATGCGAATTTTGTCATTGTTTTGAAACATAGCTTATAGATAACTTCAAGGCTAACATATTCATACTAAAAAATAGAGTTATCAAAAGTACTGACTAGGGTTGTGCCCATAGACCATAGTATCGTGTATTGACGATAGTCAGAGATATCGCCTGTTGCTGATGCCTTTGATGATAGCAAGACGATTATTATTATTATCCGTCAAAAACAGACAGCGCACCTAACTTTAGCAATGCAGTGCAGTCCCTTCTGAGGCGCTTCAGAAAATTGCCGCGAGGTGGCTGGTATAAACACAAGCATTGATTAGATTTACTGCGTCGCAGAGCTGGCGCCAGGACACCTCCATCGGGTGGCATTTAAATTTCTACGGCGGGCACAAATTTCAGCAGCATGATGGCGGCGCGGTCAGACGCAGCGGCTACTCCGGGTTCCAACGACGGTGCTTTCATGTCTTTTAATGTCGTCCGTTCGGCTCCAAACAGTGTAAATGTACCGCTAAAGCACAGGGAAAGCATTCCAAAACAGATTTACGATCGCCAAAGCCTTCTGGAAATCGGCAACGCACACAAACACCACCTTTCGCCGGCGGCCATTGAGAAGCTTCGAGGCCTTTGTATACTGCTGAAGCCGGACCTCAAGACTGTGACCTCGCCTTCTGACGCTACCCGCACAAAGCGGCGGCACCGGCGGTGCGAGAGAGGACGGAAGCGCGGTAAGCGCGGAGGCATACGAGCTAGGCTACGGGCAAACCCCCCAAGACCGGCTCTTCCAACACTCATGCTATCAAATGTTCGCTCGCTGGAAAATAAACTGGAAAAATTCAGCTCAGTCGGTCCACAGAGCACGAGGCAAGGGATTGTTGTGTGTTTGCTTTCACTGAAACATGGCTAAACGACAAAACGTTTAGCTTCGCGAGCTGTACAGTGCCATAAGCGAACAACAAACAAATAACCCCGACAGCTTTTTCATCATTGCCGGTGACTTTAATCACGCAAACTTAAAGTCTGTTCTGCCAAAGTTCTACCAACACGTGAACTTTGCAAGAAGGGGAAACAACACACTGGGCTTTGCTTATACAACCGAGAAAAACGCTTACAGGGCTGAACCCCGCCCCCACCTGGGGTACTCTGACCACATCTCTGTTATGCTAATCCCAGCATACAGACCACTTCTCAAACTTACCAAACCGGTTCAAAAACAGATCACAGTATGGCCAGACAATGCTACCTCTGAACTACAGGACTGCTTCCAGGACACAGACTGGAACATGTTTAAAGAAGTGGCCACCTACAATAACCACACAGACCTGCAAGAATACACAGAAACAGTGACTGCTTACATCAAAAAGTGCATAGATGATGTGACAGTCACCAAAACCATCACCACACGTGCCAACCAGAAGCCATGGATGACAGCAGAGGTTCATGGGCTGCTAAAAATCCGAGATGAGGCATTCAGATCAGGAGATAAGGCAGCTCTCAAAACAGCAAGAGCCAATCTGTCTCATGGCATCAAGAAGGCAAAACATCAATATGCTCAGAAAATCAACAATAACTTCAGCGACAGTAAAGACACTCGGTCCCTGTGGCAAGCCATTCAGACAATCACTGACTACAAGCCCCTGCCACAGGCCAGTGATGATGACACATCCCTGCCAGATGCACTCAACCACTTCTACTCACGATTTGAGATAAAGAACAACACTCCTGCACAGAAACTCCACACATCTCCGAATGACCAGGTACTCTGTCTTTCTCCAGCTGATGTAAGGAAGACCCTATCCAGGATAAACCCACGAAAGGCTGCGGGGCCTGACAACATACCTGGCCGTGTACTAATAGACTGTGCTGCACGGATGTCCTAACAGACATCTTCAACACCTCGCTGAGCCAGGCAGTCATCCCCACGTGTCTCAAATCCACATCCATAATTCCAGTTCCAAAGAAGTCACCAGTGTCCTGTCTGAATGACTATCTTCCCATAGCACTGACCCCAATCATGTTGAAGTGCTTTGAGAGGTTAGTCATGCATCACATCAGGTCCAGTCTCCCAAACACGCTGGACCCATTCCAGTTTGCATCCTGTCCAAACCGCTTCACGGACGATGCAATATCCAGCACTCCACAATGAGCGCTCACTCACCTGGAACAGAAAGACACTTATGTTAGAATGCAGTCAACACAATAATCCCTCAGCAGCTCATCCACAAACTAAACCTGCTTGGCCTAAACACCTCTCTCTGTAATTGGATCCTGGACTTCTTAACTGGTAGACCCCAGTCAGCCTGTGTCGGCTGCAACACCTCCAGCATTACCACACTGAGCACAGGTGCCCCAAAGGGCTGTGTTCTCAGCCCACTGCTCTTCACGCTGCTGACCCACGACTGCACTGCCAAGTTCAGCTCCAACCACATCATCAAGTTTGCTGATGACACGACTGTGGTAGGTCTCATCAGCAACAACGATGAAACACACTACAGAGAGGAAGTGGCACAGCTGGCTAAATGGTGTGGCGCAAACAATCTGTCTCTCAATGTGGGAGACAAAAGACAAAAGAGGTTGTGATGGACTTCAGAAGAAACTCTGTTGACCACCCCCCACTGACCATCGACAGCTCAACTGTGGAGAGAGTCAGCAGCACTAAATTCCTGGGGGTGCACATTACAGAGGATCTCACCTGGACCACCAACGTCATGTCGCTCAACAAGAAGGGCCAACAGCGCCTCCACTTTCTCCGCCGGCTGAAAAGGGCAAGTCTCCCTCCACCCATTCTCACCACTTTCTACAGGGGCACCATTGAGAGTGTGCTGACCAGCTGCATCACTGTCTGGTACGGGAACTGCAGTGCTGCTGACCCCAAGACCCTACAGCGGACAGTGAACACAGCTGCAAAGATCATCGGTGCCCCTCTCCCCTCCATCCTGGACATTTTCCTTGCACGATGCTCTAGCAGGGCCTCGTGAAGGACCCCACCCATCCCTCCCACAATCTCTTCCAGCTCCTGCCATCAGGTAGAAGGTACCGGAATATCAAAGCTCGCTCTGTCAGATTTCTCAACAGCTTTTTCCCCCAGGCTGTGAGAGTCCTTAACTCCAATCTCCCTGTCCCCCTCTGAAACCATGAAAACCTCAGCCTCCTCCCCCCAACTTATTAAAACTGCCTACAATCTTTCAAAGTGCAATTCTAAGTGTGCTACACACAGGTGAGTGGGCTATACAAACCACTTGTAGTAACACACTTATGTACATTAGACACTTTCTATAAACACCTGCTGCTACAAAGACTCGGATTATATATGTTTATTTGTGCATTGCACTATGCGCTGCCCTCAAAATCTCTCTTCTGCACAATTTAATGCACAAAATATCTCTTTTGCACAATTTCATGTACAAATGTCTCTTTTGTAAAACGTCATGTACAGTACTTATGTAAAGTTTTTGTTGCCTCAGTTTTGTATGTGTAGTCAACTATTTATTATAGTTATAGTATTTACAGTATATGTATAGTCAAATGGTTAACTGTTGTATAAGTCTGTAATTGCTTTTCTTATTCATGTACTGTTGTATATTTATATTATGCTCAACTAGTATGTAGCACCGTGGTCCTGTGAGACACGACATCTCGTTCTACTATATGTCCACACATGTAGCAGAATGACAATAAAGCTCGACTTGACTTGACTTGACAAATCATGGTGAGCGGGAGAGGGTGTTTCGGGTGGGAAGCCTGCAATTGCTTTTGTATGCGCTGTTTTACTTTTATTTTTGAAATCGATCACGTTCAGCAAGGAGGGAAGAGGATGGAAAAGGCGGGCAAAGTAACTAGTTTTTGGGGGAACGGCCCCCCTTCGCATAGCAGACGTGTGCCGTGTAAATAAGGGGTAAGAGATTTATTCATCATACAGTGATGCAACTATTGTATTCACCTATGGTACCGGGACTGTTTTTAAACCCACGCTAGACTAGGCTAGGCTACTCATTATGTTCATGTTCTTCACTCGTTTTCTGTAGCTGCTTTTTGTGCTTTTTGAATAACTAAGGAAATGTAAGCATTAGTAACTTACAATGTTTATATTAAATTGTTATCATGTTAAAACATAAATTGGTTTCACTTTATTTTGATGGTCCCTTAAACACATTCTGTTGACTATAAGTAACATTGTACCTATATATCTACTAAATCTCACTAGAGTTTTTCTAGAGTATTATTAGACTGGTAGGGTTAGGGTTAGATTAAGTTGACATGTACTTGCAAAATTATTACAGTCAGTAGAATGTCTGTTGGGAGACCATCACAATAAAGAGTTAGCAGTTATTAAACAGACAGTCTACTAACACTCTAATGAGAGTTAGTTGACATGTATAGGTTCAGCCTATTTCAGCCATTAGTGTATGCAGTTAACAGGGATCCTCTCTGAACTCATGACGCTGTCTACGCTGCTTAGCCACTTGTACTGGTATGCATTTTTTTTTTTTTTATTCATATCACGTGCGTAATTCAAAATGGTTTACCAGCTAGCACTAAGTAACTTTTGCATGTATTTCGTAGGGATCTCCAGAGATCACTTATGCACAGATTTTGCTCATCTCAAGGTCTAGTGTTATCTGAGAGCACTGAAAAATTCAGAAATACTCAACTTTATGTAAATGTCAAGCAAAAAGCAAAAAAAAAAAAACAAAAACAAACAAAAAACAGCCAATAACTAAGATGTTCTGGTAGTGACTTTGACATGAGACATTAAAAATATGCAGCCTGTGCAAGAGTTTCTGCTGAATTTAGTGCGTAAACATCAGTGTTTACATATTGAGTTGTTTTGGATCTTTTATGCCAAAAGTCATTAGGATATTAAGTAAAGATCATGTTCCATGAAGATATTTTGTAAATTTTCTACTGTAAATATATCAAAACTTAAATTTTGATTAGTAAAGTGCATTGCTAAGAACTTCATTTGAACAACTTTAAAGGCGATTTTCTCAATATTTTGATTTTTTTTTACACCCTCAGATTCCAGATTTTTAAATAGTTGTATCTCGGCCAAATATTATCCAACACTAACAAACCATGCATCAGTGAAAAGCTTATATCAGCTCAATATATCTCAATATATTTATCTAAATTTTAAAACATTTACTTTTATGACTGGTTTTGTGGTCCATGGTCATGTATGATTATATCAGCTGTGTACTGAAACACAGTGAAGAAAAAGCTCTGTTGTGAAACTGGCGTACAGTTCAAGACACTACATGCTCAACTCAACTGAGACACAAAGACAGAAGTAGATTTTTTTTTGCTTCCTGACTTGACTTCAGTCCACGACACTCTCAGATCATCTTTTTTAAGCACCCTGACTGATCCTATTTCAAACCCCAGAGATGCTGGAAGATGTTTCAAGCAAAATCATTTATTTTTTCTTGGCTGTGTTTTTTTCCACTAGTTGGTAAGTTACAAACATTTTCGGGAGTTATGGCAGATATTAGTATAGATCATTTTTTCCCCATGTTGTTCTATTTACTTTTGTAACTCTTAACATGTATGGTATATCAAGATGAGTGAATTCAGATATCTGTGTTTTACACGTGGCCATGTATATGATTTGATTTCTATGAGGCGCCACGTAGGATTTAAATCAAACTTCGCTTATCAATACATACATAAAACACGTGCATATACACCTAGAAATTACTTGCATATACATGTATACTGGTGGATGTTCAAAATATACATATGAAATACACGTGCACACTAATATGAAATCCATACCAATACATCTTTTACTAGTAATGAAACCGCAGTAAAGATAGTTTGCGGTTTGATATTCGGATTTCTTTTGGCTATAAATACACAACACGCTGTCATAAACATGCAAATAATCCCGAGTGTGGTTCTCCATGATTTGTGAATTCTGGTGATGATGTGCCTTTTGGCCGAAATTTAATTTTATTTTTTCGACTCTTAATTTTATAATGCTTATAGCTCCGAAAGTTGGAAACTTAGCAGACTGAAACCAGTGTCATGTGAACCAGCTTGATCTGTGAATTTTTTCACAGCAAAGCTCTTGGCCGTAACGCCCTTGGTAAGTCCGCTATAGTAAGGAATGTGAAAAATATGCGCTCTTCATGTTTAACGTATTTTGCCATTAAACACGCAGACTGCTCAAATACAAAAACATTGTTTTTAAGTCAAACTCGATTTGTGAAAACTTTCACAATCGCTATTTATTGCGTAACAGTGTTTCTTTATGCTCTGCTCTCTT
>VONZ01003321.1:0-23726 GCA_012976165.1 Labeo catla
TATTCCAATTTCTTTCTCCAATTTAAAATGTTTAACAATTGAATGCCAGACCTTTAGTGTAAATGTCACTATTGGGCCCAGTTTGTCTTTAGTATGTTCATGAATTTCGCTCTCCCCTATAAAAGATTGAACTTGAAGATCTTGTATATTCATTTCTATGTCTTTCCATTTGGCTAAATAGCTAGAAGTACACCAATAAAAAATGGGACGTATTTGTGCTGCATAGAAATAATTTTTAAGATTTGGAAGAGCCATACCACCTTTTTCTTTAGGTAATTGGAGTGTTGAATAGCACACTCGGGGTCTTTTACCCTCCCATATATACCTAGATATTAATTTGTCCCATTCACAGAATTGCTTTGGTGGGATTTCCATTGGGAGTGACTGAAACAAATAGAGCAGACATGGTAAAATATTCATTTTTACTCCTCTTATCCTATCACTAAAGCTCATGGGGTACGTGGACCACCTCTCTATATCGCTCTTTATATTACTAATAATTGGATTATAATTGGCACAATACAATTTTGTTAAGTCTTTAGTCAAATTTACACCTAAGTATTTTAGGCAATTTGCATCCCAATTAATGTCATAGTTTTGTTTGAGTTCCATGTTTGGTTTACAATTAAACAAGAATTTGGGTTTTTGTTACATTTAATTTGTATCCAGCATATTCATTAAATTGCTCTAAAACTTGCATAAGGTTTGTGAAATGTTTATTGGGTTCAGCTAAATAAATCATAACATCATCCGCAAAAAGACTAATTTTATGTTCTATTCTATTGATTTCCACCCCTGGTATCAACAAATGCTGTCTAATTAATTGAGCCAGTGGTTCTATATAAATGGCGAATAGCGAAGGACTAAGACAGCAACCCTGCCTAGTTCCTCTTTCCAGGCAGAATCTTTCTGATAAAGACCCATTTACTCTCACTCTTGCTGTCGGGTTTTGATATATTGACTTTATGCACTGTATAGATTTGCTGTTAAAACCCAATTTTTCTAGCGATAAATACAGAAATTCCCAGTCGACCCTGTCAAAGGCCTTCTCAGCATCAAGACTGATTAGAGCAACAGGTAATTTATTTCGATAAGCCCTATCTATTATATGAAGAGTTCTTCTAATATTTTCATATGTTTGCCGGCCTTTAACAAATCCTGTTTGATCCTCATCTATCAAATCAGGTAGAAACATTTGTATTCTGGATGCTAATATAGAACTATACATTTTATAATCTGTATTAAGGAGTGATATAGGTCTATAATTTTGACAGTGATCCTGGTCTTTTTTCCCCTTTGGGATTACAGAAATTATAGCCTCTTTCCATGATGGAGGAATTTTACCTTCTTTTATGACCCAATTAAAAGTGTCCCTTAACAATGGCATCAGTTCTTTACTAAAAGTTCTATACCACTCTGAAGGGAATCCATCACTTCCTGGGGCTTTGCCTGACTTTAGTTTGCCCATGACACTTTGTAATTCCTCAGTAGTTATTTCAGCAGTTAAGATTTTATTTTGTAAATCACCAATAGAGGGTAGATCTAATGTATTTAGAAACTCTTGTACTTTTGTTCTATCCACAATGGAGGTCTGTTTGTATAATTCTTCATAGTAATTCTTAAAAATATTTTCAATATCTTTTGGATCATGTTTAATTTTATTTGTTTTGGGATCGTATAGTTTCGAGATCAAGTTATTAGCTTGTTGTTTACGCATTCGTCTTGCCAATAGTTTAATTGCTCTTGGTCCTGCTTCATAATAATTTTGTTTTAAAAATCTTGCCTTTTTCTCTACTTCTAACTGTAATAAACTGTTAATTTCCTTTCTCAATTTTCCAATTTGAGCCATCACCTCTTTATTAGCATTGCATGTATGTTTACGCTCCAATTGTTTCAATTCTGAAGTAAGTTTTTCATAATGAGCTACCCTTTCTTTTTTAAAAGTGCTTGTAATAGCTATTAATTTTCCTCGAATCACTGCCTTAAGTGCATCCCATAGTATGGAGGGGTCCACCTCGCCATTGTTATTTTCCTCTACATATCTTTTTATTTCTGTGCGAATTTGTTCAATTATTCATTTGTTATTTAGTATTCCTTGATTTAATCTCCACAGTGTGTCGTCCCCACCCCAGGAAAATCCTCACATAGATCGCACAATGATCTGATACATCAGCTACTCCAATTCTACATTGCTGTATCCTGTGTCTGTTTTCTTCTTGTAAGAGAAAGTAATCTATTCTAGAATATACAGAATGAGTGGCAGAGTAGTGACTATAGTCCTTCTCCATTGGGTGTAGTTCCCTCCAGGCATCAGTTAGTCCCATTTCTGTACACATGTGATTCATGAATTTTGTTATATGCTTTTTGTTTCTATTATGACTTGTTGTATCCATCTCGTGGTTTAGCACTATATTTAGATCCCCTCCACATATACAAACCCCCTCCATTTCCTTAGCCACGATATCAAATAACGATTTAAAATATTGTTTATTGCTTTCCGGTGGAGCATAAACATTCACAAGAGTTACTATGTTACCATTAATTGTTCCTTTAACAATAACATATCTCCCTTCGTTATCCTTTATTTCTTTCTGACACTCAAAATTGAGACTTTGTGGAATTAAAATAATAACCCCTCTCCTACGATGGTTTGGGCATGAACTATAAAAAATATTTTTAAAACCAAAATTTTTTACATTTTTCATGTTCCTCATTTGACGTGTGTTTCTTGCAAGAAGAAAATATGTGTCTTTTCCTTTTTCAATTTAGCTATTACCCTAGACCTTTTGGCCGGATTCCCCAAACCATTAACATTCAAAGACATTATCTCAATGTCCCACTCCTGCACATGTCTTTCTTTACAACAATCCTCATAAAACGATAACCCCACTGGCTAACATTTGAACAAGTAAGAACAACTGAACAACATTTACATAAACCAAAACCATTTGAATGATCGAACAAAATATCAACTGACCTCCATTTGGGAATGATCACCCACAGCTTAGGGTTTTGAGTCACTCTCTCCATTAGGGGGGAAGGCCTCAGCTGAACAGAGGGCCCCCTGAGGCAACAAACTTTTAAAAAATAAATAAATAAAAGAATAATAAAAATGTTTATTGATATTATTATAGTGTCCAATTTTAAGCAGGAAAAACATCACACACAATTTTTTCCTCATTGATATCATATTGCGTACCGTAGAGGGTTAAAAGACTTAAATGGAATATTTTTGGAACTAGAAGGTTTGGAGGATCTGAACTTTCAAGATGTTCAGAGTAAAGTGTTGTATAAATGTTGTGTTAAGGTTTTGAATAACACAACTTATAAGGAATGAAAGGATACAGTATGGAGAGAAAAGTTGGGGTTGGAAGATGATGTAAAACTTGTATGGAGAATTCTTTACAAACCATTTATAAAAGTGTACAGGTGATCTTCAATGGAAGATACTGAATGACACATTTGCTGTTGATGCGTTTGTGAATGTTATTAATCCTAATGTGTCTGACAAGTGCCCATTCTGTAAAAAAGGGAAACAATTTTTCACAGTTTTAGAGTATTTAAGATTGAAAAATTTGTTTTACTTTGTTTTGAAAATGTTTCATTTCAGAGTTTTATTTTTGGCCCATGTTATAGAGCAGTTCAAAGAAGTAAAAGTCAATTGCTATTTTTTTTAACTGGACAAGCACTATTTATATTATAAGGCAAAAGAAGCTAGAAGGGAGAGAAGGTTTTTAAAAGAGTGGTGAAAGGTTGAATCTTGATTGATTTTTAAGTTTTATAAGTTGATTAATGATTATGAAAGGTTTTTTGCATAAGTGCAGGTATAATGGAGTCATTTGTACAGTAGTGGATGAAATGTTTTTTTAATTTGGTGTTGGAGTATGTATTAGGTATTAAAAAATGGAAACATGTTAAGTCATGAAGGAACACCTAGGAAAAGTTGGGATGAGATTTTAACATTTATATTGTGAAATTGTTATTATGATTTAATAAAGTTGTTGTGAATATTCAAAATTCTCTCTCTCACTCAGACTAGATTTTGGCCTTGCACTACAACCAGTACAACCAGTCTTTGTATCAGCTAGTTAAACAGCTCATAGAATTTTACTACATTATGAGAACCACACCATTAATTTAACTGAAACATTAAAAGAAACAATTAATTGCGTATCTCTGAATGAATTGAAATATATTCTGGAACATTTTGATAACAGTAATAAAATTACATAATGCCACAAATTAAACTCTAAGGTCACAAAATGGCTCTTCCCTCTGGATATTTTCCCAGCTAAAGAAAATAAGGAAGAAGAGTCATTGAAACTCAACAAACTAAAATGAAAATGATTTTCTTTTCTCCATTAGTCATGCCATGTTTTAACAAACAGAATAAACTCCTTCCTATGCACTGTTTTCAAAATATCAGGACACACCCTTCAACAAATAACCCTGTGCTATGAAGATAACTTGCGTTGGGACCTATATTCTGTACAAAAAAAAAAAAAACGTGGATGTTTAATATATAAGATGTATGCCAAAGATTAATAATAATAATAAAAAAACACAATTTCGTCTTTTAACTTGTTGTTTAACTTTATGGATTGTTGTCGTATGCTGCCTCATGTCCTCCAGCGACTTTCGCTTTCATTATCTTCGATACAAAACCAGACGATCAGGTTGAATCGTGCAGTACAGAGGTCAACAGCTCGCACACTTTACAAAGCTCACGGCTTTCGGTAAGTACAAGATTAAAGGGCAGATTTTTCATTTTATTTGCTCTTTAATGCGTAGATATTAGCCTACTGTCGACGATGACCAATGTAAAACTCTGGACCTGCGCTGCAAATTCAGTAACCATATAGGCCGTCATTTTAATCATTGATAACCACTGCGTCTGCAGTCTAAATAATTAAAAATAAACGCATAATGAGTGAAGAAACACATCAAGAACCATCAATTTCAAATTCAAAGTGTTTCTTTTCCCAATGTTTCTTTCCGCAATGTTTTAGTACACACTAAGAAACGAAAACGAAACTAAACGCGTTTCTCTTAAGCCTTCAAGACAAAATAAGCCTACATAAAAACTATAATGACAAACTGAACATTCAAGAGCAATGAGGCGTAACTGAACATTATTAGTATTATTTTTAAGAAAACTATTTTCTTCCTCTAGCTGTTGAAGATCCGTTGTCTTTTATGGATAAAGTCTTTGGATAATCTACAACTTATTTGTGAACTAACCTCAGTTGTCATATATATATATATATATTTGCATATTCATTACTTAAAGCTAAAACTTGGTTTCAGTTGCTGTTTGGAGATTCTGTCGCAGCCATGTCAGAAAAAACTGAGGATCGTGGAGATGTGAGTAACAGAGTAACTTATTTACATATAGGCCTAATCACACATAACCTATATTTCTGTTGTTGTATGTAACGTCAAATAAATCAAATGGTATTTATAATTTAAGCATTTTTCTTTCTTTCTTTCTTCTTTCTTTTTTATCGTTGTAACTCTTGTAACGTTTTTCACAGATACGTTATCAAGGCCCTTTAATTAATTTTAATATGGAATTCATACTTTAAAAATGACTGTCTCAGAGCTGGCAGTTGTAACTTTAAGCATCATGCAGTAGTTTAGGTTAGCGGTGTACTCCTAGAATACCAAAGGGAAAATTAAAAATGTGAAAATTAACTTTATTATTATTTTTTTAATTATTTTATTATTTGAAAAAAAAAAAAATAGATGAACTTTGGGAAATTATTAGGGTAGGTGCCAGATTTGTTAAATCTTGGTGTCTTGGCATTATTACAGTAGTGTCACAGTTTGTTAATATGGGCTTTGATTGCTTCATCAGTTACCAAAGATGAATGTCAGAAGTATATAGGAAAATATTTTCTCAAAGATTTTGTTATCAAAGTGATAAAATGTGTAAAATGTTGTTGCGTTGTGATGAGTACACCCTCCTGAAAAAATAGTGTAGGTTTAAGGCTATTTTTGATCAAAAGGTGTACTGTATATTGAACCAAAACTGACAATTTTCTGACAATTAAATGTGTTATGTAGCCTACTGAATCATACTCAGACTTGAGAATGCTGGCAACAATGGAACCACTTGAGAGACAACTGCTAGGAGATTTATCTCTTAGCATAAAAGAGGACAATCATACAAGAGGAATACTAAATTATTGTTTTAAGTGTGAAAATATAGCAGAAGTACCACTGACATTCAAAACCAATAGACTTGTGACAAAGCTCCTGAAATAATCAGGTTTTTATCAAGTATTTATTTAGTAATGAGTGACTTTTTGCTAGAAAAAGAGCAGGAAAAATACCATGCAAGTGTCTCAGAACCAGAAAAGGCTATAAAAAGAGTGACACTTTATCTCACAGAGTATGACACAGCTTGCAGAAGTGACGTGGATGGTTGTTGTCACCACTAGAATTACCTACTGTAGCCAAAGCACAATAAAATAATTTAAACTCTTCCAAGGCCCATATTTACAAAATATAGATATCTGGGAATCCATACTCTTGTCTCTAGAGACCAAGTCAATCATTTTGGATCCAAAAGCATTCAAAATGTTCTCGTGTTGCTAGAGGAGGATTACAGTGAGAAGTGCCTGGTTTCCAGAGTGACGTTGACTGATAGTAAAGCTTTTAAATTGGGATGCATGACTACTGAAGGTGTGAGGGAGTTGTGCTTTATCAATGCTGTCATGAATTCACACACCACTGTGTGATGTAATACAAAATCATGAAATAGAAGATGCTACCCTCTCCTCATTCCCTGCATTGTTGGGCATTTTTACAATATGACAGTGAAGATATTTATTCTCCCAAGGTGAAAATCCTTCAGTGGACATGTATTTCACTTAAATTTAGGGTGTACTCATTTCTGCAGATGTTTAAATATACTCTACAAGACAAAATAATAACTGAATTTATAACAATGACCCCATTCAAAAGTTTACATACCCTTGAACCTTAATACTGTGTGTCATTTCCGGGATGATCCATGTTGTGTATGCTGGCAGATGAACCATAACATGACACAATTTTCTGCTGTGTAACTCACCTTATTTTACTGAACTGTTAACCCTGCTTTATTTCTGATACGTCACTATATTGGTCACCACTAGAGGGAAGGCTTATCACAAACTATGATACACAATAGTACATACATTACACTTTCCTTCCCCACTAGATTAATCATACTAGGAAATAATAAATACATAACTACAAACTTACTGCATAACATTTACAGTTAACCTAAACAATGTTGCTAACTGCAGCAAAACTACAAATCAAGCATTTCTGGAGGTTTTCTACATCTCTTGGGATAATGTCTCTGTGAACCTAAGTGAGGTTCAGGTGCAACTGAAATCATCACATCTGGTTTGTCATCGTGCAGTTCAGTGTCGTTCACGTTAACTGAGGTGGGCAGTCTCAACAGCATCATTGTCCTTGTCATTGTCAGGGACATTGTCAGGTGAATCAGGAACAGATAACAGTGATGATTTTGTCTGACGATCCACCAACTGATCAGCATGGCGTCTCCATGTGTTATCTCTAACCTTTACTGTGTACGTCAAGGGTCCAGTTCTTGTGGTGATGGTACCTGGTTGCCACTTTTCCAGTCTAGTCACGTGCCAAGACTTCTTGTCCTACTTGTAATTTTTTTGTTGGTCTTCATGTGCACAAATTATTTGTTTTCCACATCATGAGACAAGATCCAATCGAGATATTAAATTTTTCTTGAGGAACTTCATCGCTGGTGTTTGACCAGTTGTGGAGTGTGTGGCATTTCTATACATGAAAAGGAAATTCTGTAGTTTGTGCTGGAGCGAGATGTTGTCACTGTCCATTGCATTTATTGCTTTCTTGAAAGTCTGTACAGATTTTTCAGCCAAGCCATTAGTCATTAGACTATCTTTGTCTATCACATGACCACAGTAAGAAATCTGTGACTTAAAAAACTCACATTTTTCTTTATTGGCTCTTAGTCCATACTCACAAAATTTCATCAGCACCTGTTGTAAGTTTTGGAGGTGAGTTGTATTATCCTTCCCTGTTACAAGGATATAGTCCAGGTAACACTGCGTTCCTGGGATGCCCTGCAACACCTGGTCCATCACTCTCTGCCACAAAGCAGAGGCTGAGGCAATTCCAAAAAAAAGGCGATGTACTGATAGAGCCCTTTATGTGGGTTGATGGTCAAGAACTTCTTGGATTGCTTGTCCATCTCCATGTGGAGGTAAGCTTGGGCCAGGTCAATTTTTGAGAAGTGTCCTCCACCAGACAAGGATGCAAAAATGTATTCAACGTGTGGCAGGGGATACTGTACTGCATGAAGCACTGGATTAATGGTCACTTTAAAATCTCATCTCCTGTCTTCCTCTTTTTGATCACTGGGACTATGAGTGTTGCCCATTCACTCCATTCGACCTTTGTCAGAATTCCCATTTTTTTTCCAAATTATCCAGCTCTGCCTCCACCTTAGGACAAATTGCATACAGGACTGGGCGAGCTTTAAAGAATTTTGGAGAAGTGTCTTCTTTCAACTCCAGATTTGCTTTTATTCCGTTATGTTTTCCTATTCCATTCTGAAACACAGGTTCTGCATTTGTTATAATTTGCGCTAGATACTTTTGTTTCTCTTTGTTTGTGACTTGCTGGGAAACATCCAGGTTTTTTATTGCCTGTCAGTCCAGAGGTATTTTCCTCAGCCACTCAAGTCCGAACAATGCAGGTCCTCCATTTTCCCACACATACAAGTTCAACTGATGCTGATTTTCTTTGTACTTCACAGTTACTGATAATTTCCCTTCCCATTGGTAATCGGCCGCTGGGATGACAGATAAGGCCGATCCAGTGTCTAACTTCATTTTGAGTTTAACTCCTGACACTTCCGGCGTAAGCCAAATAGCTCTTCTATCTGTCTCCTTAATATGGTACAGATTAAAAAATTAAAAAGGTGATCTGTACCTGAACTTGTGTTTGCTTCATTTTCAGTTACTTGATGTACAGTGGCAGAATTACATTTCACTTTGTGTGCCATTTTGCATACTCTCTCGATGTGCCCCCTTTTATGGCATCTCCTGCACTCTTTATCCTTGAACCAGCAGCATTCACATCATGAGACATTTTTCCCGCAGTAATAGCATTTCTGTTTTCTTTCTGATTTCAGTGACAGTTTATTTGTTGCACATTCCATAGATTTTTGTTGCAATTCCAGTGCATCTTTTGCTGCAGTCTCTGTGGATATTGCTATGTTCAGTTCTCGATCCAGAGACACAACTCTTTTTTTAAGTCTTTTTTATGTGCTTTCATTGTACATTCCCAAACAAGCCTGTCTCTTAATGCATCTGCGAGTCCAGCGGACAATGTTCTGACAATCGGCCTAGCTCAGCTATATATTCAGAAATGCTTTCTCCTTTAGCTTGATTCCATTTATGGAATCTGAATCTTTCCGCAGTTACTAGAGGTTTGGGGTTCAAATGTTCATTTTAAATGTCCACTGTTTGCTGGAATGTTTTATCCTCTGGTTTTTCCAGGGGTTAACAAACTATGGAGCAGTTCATACATCTTTGCTCCCATCATGCTCAGCAAAACAGCCACTTTCTTACCATCTGCAACAACATTAGCCCGACAGTATAACTCCACTCTTTCCACAAGTTCCCCAATCCTAAGCATTACTATCAAATGCGGCGATTGTTCAAATCATTGACACTATTGCTCGTTTGCAGTTCAGATTTACACATTAATTGGCTTTCTCTCTCTTCCATGTGACTCATGCACTCTTTTCTCAATATTTTTTTCTTGTTTTTGTGTCCATTCAGGTCTTCTTGTCGCATTTGTGATTTTTTTTATCCAGACCTCGTGGACAATTTTGTTGTGTATGCTGGCAGATGAATGATAACACGACACAATTGTCTGCTGTGTGACTCACATTATTTTACTGAACTGTTAACTCTGCTTGATTTCTGATACATCACTATACAGGTGCATCACAATAAATTAGAATGTCATGGAAAAGTTCATTTATTTTAGTAATTCAACTCAAATTGTGAATCTTGTGTATTAAATAAATTCAGTGCACACAGACTGAAGTAGTTTAAGTCTTTGGTTCTTTTAATTGTGATGATTTTGGCTGACATTTAACAAAAACCCACCAATTCACTATCTCAACAAATCAGAATATGGTGACATGCCAGTTAGCTAATCAACCCAAAACACCTGCAAAGGTTTCCTGAGCCTTCAAAATGGTCTCTCAGTTTGGTTCACTAGGCTACACAATCATGGGGAAGACTGCTGATCTGACAGTTGTCCAGAGGACAATGATTGACACCCTTCACAAGGAGGGTAACCCAGCAGGCACACAACGTCATAAGACGTTGGTATTTGGTTAGATTTAGGTTGTGACGTCGGGTGACCAAAATTCAACGTCGAGCCAACGTCTAAAGACAACGTTAGATTGACGTCTAATAGCGATATCAGCTGACGTTGATATTTTGTTGTTTTTAGGTTGTGTTGCAAAGTGACCAAAATCCAACGTTGAGTCAACGTCTTAAGCCAACGTCATATTGATGTCAAATACTGACATTTAGTCATCAGGTACGGCAACCAAAACCCAACGGCTCCTAGACGTCATAACTCTAACGTCCACCCAACGTCAAATTCTGACATCATTAGACGTTGATCTTTCATTAATTTCAGGTTGTGGCATTAACTAACCAAAATCCAACGTTGAGGCAACGTCTCAAGCCAACGTCATATTGATGTCAAATACTGACATTTAGTCATCAGGTATGGCAACCAAAACCCAACGTCTCCTAGACGTCATAACTCTAACGTCCACCCAACGTCAAATTCTGACATCATTAGACGTTGATCTTTCATTATTTTCAGGTTGTGGCATTAACTAACCAAAATCCAACGTTGAGGCAACGTCTCAAGCCAACGTCATATTGATGTCAAATACTGACATTTAGTCGTCAGGTATGGCAACCAAAACCCAACGTCTCCTAGATGTCATAATTGTAACGTCCATCCAACGTCAAATTCTGACATCATTAGACGTTGATCTTTTGTTAGTTTCAGGTTGTGACATTAACTAACTAAAATCCAACGTCAAGCCAGTGTCTCAAGTCAACGTCATATTGATGTCAAATACTGACATTTAGTCGTCAGGTATGGCAACCAAAACCCAACGTCTCCTAGATGTCATAACTGTAACGTCCACCCAACGTCAAATTCTGACATCATCAGACGTTGATCTTTTGTTAGTTTTAGGTTGTGGCATTAACTAACCAACATCCAACGTCGAGCCAATGTCTCAAGCCAACGTCATATTGATGTCAAATACTGACATTTAATCGTCAGGTATGGCAACCAAAACCCAACGTCTCCTAGATGTCATAACTGTAACGTCCACTCAATGTCAAATTCTGACATCATCAGACGTTGATCTTTCATTAGTTTCAGGTTGTGGCATTTGACCATGGAATTCAACGTGAATTAGCGTCTGAGTAGCGTCGTATTGGTGTCAGATACTGACGTTTGGTGGTCGAAGATTGTGGCAACCAAGAATAGCGTCCTCCTAGATGTCATGGTGTAGCGATCCATCCAGCGTCCAAGATTCTGACGTCGTTAGATGGATCGATCTTGTTAGTTCGGGTTGTGACGTTAACTAAGCTAGAATCCAGCGTCAAGCCAGTTGATGCAGGTCAGCGTCATATTGATTAATCGATACTGACGTTTTGGTGGGTCCGGAATTATGGCAATAAAGGCCTAGCGTCTCCTAGATGTCATGGTGTAGCGTCCATCCAACGTCGGAATTCTGACATCGTAGACGATGATCTTTTGTTGGTTTCAGGTTGTGACATTAACTGAAAACTGAATCAACGTCAAACCGGTGTCTGAAGTCCAGCGTCATATTGATGTCAGAATACTGACGTTTAGTGGAGTCGGGTAGCGGCAAAGGCCTAGATACCACAAGATGTCATAATTGTAACGTCCACCCAACGTCAAATTGTGACATCATTAGACATTGATCTTTTGTTAGTTTTAGGTTGTGGCATTAACTAACCAACATCCAACGTCGAGCCAACGTCTCAAGCCATCGTCATACTGATGTCAAATACTGACATTTAGTCGTCAGGTATGGCAACCAAAACCTAACGTCTCCTAGATGTCATAATTGTAACGTCCACCCAGCGTCAAATTCTGACATCATTAGACATTGATCTTTTGTTAGTTTTAGGTTGTGGCATTAACTAACCAAAATCCAACGTCTAGCCAATGTCTCAAGTCAACGTCATATTGATGTCAAATACTGACATTTAATCGTCAGGTATGGCAACCAAAACCCAACGTCTCCTAGATGTCATAACTGTAACGTCCACTCAATGTCAAATTCTGACATCATCAGACGTTGATCTTTCATTAGTTTCAGGTTGTGGCATTAACTCACCAAATTCCAACGTCGAGCCAACGTCTGAAGCCAACGTCATATTGATGTCAAATACTGACATTTAGTCGTCAGGTATGGCAACCAAAACCCAACGTCTCCTAGATGTCATAATTGTAACGTCCATCCAACGTCAAATTCTGACACCATTAGACGTTGATCTTTTGTTAGTTTTAGGTTGTGGCATTAACTAACCAACATCCAACGTCGAGCCACCGTCTCAAGCCATCGTCATACTGATGTTAAATACTGACATTTAGTCGTCAGGTATGGCAACCAAAACCCAACGTCTCCTAGATGTCATAATTGTAACGTCCACCCAACGTCAAATTCTGACATCATTAGACATTGATCTTTTGTTAGTTTCAGGTTGTGACATTAACTAACTAAAATCCAACGTCAAGCCAGTGTCTGAAGTCAACGTCATATTGATGTCAAATACTGACATTTAGTCGTCAGGTATGGCAACCAAAACCCAACGTCTCCTAGATGTCATAATTGTAACGTCCACCCAACGTCAAATTCTGACATCATTAGACATTGATCTTGTGTTAGTTTTAGGTTGTGGCATTAACTAACCAAAATCCAACGTCTAGCCAATGTCTCAAGTCAACGTCATATTGATGTCAAATACTGACATTTAGTCGTCAGGTATGGCAACCAAAACCCAACGTCATCTAGATGTCATAATTGTAACGTCCACCCAACGTCAAATTCTGACATCATTAGATGGTGATCTTTCATTCGTTTTAGGTTGTGGCATTAACTAACCAAAATCCAACGTCGAGGCAACGTCTCAAGCCAACGTCATATTGATGTCAAATACTGATATTTAGTCGTCAGGTATGGCAACCAAAACCCAACGTCTCCTAGATGTCATAATTGTAACGTCCATCCAACGTCAAATTCTGACACCATTAGACATTGATCTTTTGTTAGTTTTAGGTTGTGGCATTAACTAACCAAAATCCAACGTTGAGGCAACGTCTCAAGCCAACGTCATATTGATGTCAAATACTGACATTTAGTCGTCAGGTATGGCAACCAAAACCCAACGTCTCCTAGATGTCATAACTGTAACGTCCAACAACGTCAAATCCTGACATCATTAGACGTTGATCTTTTGTTCGTTTTAGGTTGTGGCATTAACTAACCAACATCCAATGTTGAGGCAACGTCTCAAGCCAACGTCATATTGATGTCAAATACTGACATTTAGTCATCAGGTATGGCAACCAAAACCCAACGTCTCCTAGATGTCATAATTGTAACGTCCATCCAACGTCAAATTCTGACACCATTAGACATTGATCTTTTGTTAGTTTTAGGTTGTGGCATTAACTAACCAAAATCCAACGTTGAGGCAACGTCTCAAGCCAACGTCATATTGATGTCAAATACTGACATTTAGTCGTCAGGTATGGCAACCAAAACCCAACGTCTCCTAGATGTCATAACTGTAACGTCCAACAACGTCAAATTCTGACATCATTAGATGTTGATCTTTCATTAGTTTCAGGTTGTGGCATTAACTAACCAAAATCCAACGTAGAGCCAACGTCTCAAGCCAACGTCATATTGATGTCAAATACTGATATTTAGTCGTCAGGTATGGCAACCAAAACCCAACGTCTCCTAGATGTCATAATTGTAACGTCCATCCATCGTCAAATTCTGACACCATTAGACATTGATCTTTTGTTAGTTTTAGGTTGTGGCATTAACTAACCAAAATCCAACGTTGAGGCAACGTCTCAAGCCAACGTCATATTGATGTCAAATACTGATATTTAGTCGTCAGGTATGGCAACCAAAACCCAACGTCTCCTAGACGTCATAATTTTAACATCCACCCAATGTCAAATTCTGACATCATTAGACATTGATCTTTTGTTAGTTTTAGGTTGTGGCATTAACTAACAAACATCCAACGTCGAGCCAACGTCTCAAGCCATCGTCATACTGATGTCAAATACTGACATTTAGTCGTCAGGTATGGCAACCAAAACCCAACGTCTCCTAGATGTCATAATTGTAACGTCCACCCAACGTCAAATTCTGACATCATTAGACATTGATCTTTTGTTAGTTTCAGGTTGTGGCATTAACTAACTAAAATCCAACGTCAAGCCAGAGTCTGAAGTCAACGTCATATTGATGTCAAATACTGACATTTAGTCGTCAGGTATGGCAACCAAAACCTAACGTCTCCTAGATGTCATAATTGTAACGTCCACCCAACGTCAAATTCTGACACCATTAGACTTTGATCTTTTGTTAGTTTTAGGTTGGGGCATTAACTAACCAACATCCAGCGCTGAGCCAATGTCTGAAGCCAACGTCATATTGATGTCAAATACTGATATTTAGTCGTCGGGTATGGAAACCAAAACCCAACGTCTCCTAGATGTCATAATTGTAACGTCCACCCAACGTCAAATTCTGACATCATTAGACATTGATCTTTTGTTAGTTTCAGGTTGTGGCATTAACTAACTAAAATCCAACGTCAAGCCAGCGTCTGAAGTCAACGTCATATTGATGTCAAATACTGACATTTAGTCGTCAGGTATGGCAACCAAAACCTAACGTCTCCTAGATGTCATAATTGTAACGTCCTAGATGTCATAATTGTAACGTCCACCCAACGTCAAATTCTGACATCATTAGACATTGATCTTTTGTTAGTTTTAGGTTGTGGCATTAACTAACCAAAATCCAACGTCTAGCCAATGTCTCAAGCCAACGTCATATTGATGTCAAATACTGACATTTAGTCGTCAGGTATGGCAACCAAAACCCGACTTCTCCTAGATGTCATAATTGTAACGTCCACCCAACGTCAAATTCTGACACCATTAGACGTTGATCTTTTGTTAGTTTTAGGTTGGGGCATTAACTAACCAACATCCAGCGCTGAGCCAATGTCTGAAGCCAACGTCATATTGATGTCAAATACTGATATTTAGTCGTCGGGTATGGAAACCAAAACCCAACGTCTCCTAGATGTCATAATTGTAACGTCCACCCAACGTCAAATTCTGACATCATTAGATGTTGACCTTTTGTTAGTTTTAGGTTGTGGCATTAACTAACCAACATCCTACGTCGAGCCAGTGTCTCAAGCCATCGTCATATTGATGTCAAATACTGACATTTAGTCGTCATGTATGGTCATCATTAGATATTGATCGTTAGTTTTAGGTTGTAGCATTTACTAATACTAACATTTAGTCATAAGGAACACAGTACAATTTTTTTATATGTAACTGTATATATTTACAGCGTTTTTCTGTCATTTTAAATTACCCTAAATTCTGTAAAATACAAAGTACATCATATTTTTTAATGTTTAGGTGTTTTCACATTCAAACACTGCAAATCTAAACACAAACATAGCTGACTCATTTTATCACACCAAATAATGCACAGTTTGTTGTTAAAGAGTAAAGCTGCACTACTCTCCAGGTTGAAACTTTCAGGCCTCTGTCCACTAACCAGTTGATCCAAATTGTGTTGCAAAGGAAATTGTGAACAGAGAAAAGTACACATAATCCTTATAAGCTCATACTCTCCAAAAAACACACATTGACTTTCACAAACACAGGGTATACAGCCATCCTAAAGTATTGGTATATGTTATCTGATCAGAATATGCATTTGTTATTTGTGTGAGAGAAACCCTATCCCTAATGACCCTGGTGAAAAAACAGCATATGCTGGTAGGTATGTTTTGAAGCTGGAATGCTGGTTAGGTATGTTTTGGTGCTGGTTTAAGCTGGTCAAGGACCAGCATAAACCAGCTAAGGACCAGCATAAACCAGCTAAGGACCAGCATAAACCAGCAAAGGACCAGCTTAAACCAACACCAAAACATACCTAACCAGCATCAAAACATGCCTACCAGCATATGCTGTTTTTTTCACCAGAACAGAGCATGGAGAAATAGGGTCTGAAAGGACTGGAAATGCATACAAGCATGCAGTGTGTAGAAAACACGCAATAAAAAATATGGAAAATTTAGAATCCTCAGTTTGTCAAATGTTCATGTCTGCATGGAAACACCTTGCTGTGAGGTGACAGCTTAACTGTGTCATCTTGCTGCTGCAAGCAATACAGTGTTGAAATGAATGACATTCATTATCAAAGTCCTCAATTATTGTTGAAGTAGTTGGACAGCATTTCAGCGTTTACAGTTTACATTTTCCCATTCCATGAATGCTGTAACAGCATTACCATTGCAGTCAACATGCAAGCTGTAGACTAATGTAACTTGTATGAAATTATGGCAGTGTTTGCTGCAATTAAGGCTGTGTTACTGTGGACAGAAGAATATTGTAGTGAACATTTGAAGTGAATCAAAACCTTTCATCTAAGCTGTCCAAAACAACCTAAACAAAAACTGTTCTTGTTTTAGGACAATTTTGATCAACATTTTTGACCCACTTCAAATGTTGACTACTGTAAACCAAAACTAACAGGTGGTGTAACACCGCAATACAAGGGTCAGATACAGAAAATGCCACAGTTGCACAGCTGCATTTAGGCATAAGAGTGGTTATAAATGAAATTAAGGCAAGGGATTTATTAAAGTTCAAACAGTAAATAGCACAGATGTACCAAACCCTGCTTGTAAGCAAATGTGAAAACGCCATTGGACCAATTAATTAAATGTAACAGCCTAAAAAATAAAAATCAACATACATATATATTTGCAAACTTTCGTTTAAAACGAGTTTATTTTTCTGCAGTTGCAACGTTATTTGATGTCTCGCCGTATTGCTTTGGGCGTGATTGGTTAACTGAATGTCATCCAGGAATCTGGCCAATGATAATTGTGCGCGCCTTCTACCGAACAAATTTGAAGATACACATCAGTTCCGTTGCTGCTCGCTCGGTGTAACTGCAGTCCTGCTTCGCGCGGTGCACTAGTAATGGCTTTTACATGGATTATCACACATCTGACAGATGAATTCTTTTTGAGTTCGGTTGAGAACGAAAACGTGTGAATATGAACACAGACACTTAACGTGACCAATGGCCAATGGACACATTGCAAACGGCAGAAGGTAAACATTTTTTTTACATAATTTTTCTAAGTTACTACTGTTACTGTTAAATCGATATACTTGTCGCGATGACAATCTGTTACCGTGTTTTGTTATTATGTTTTAATACTGTCGAGATAATGCTGTGTGCAATGACGATGTCGTGGTCATGATATGAAGTAACTGGTTAGATTCTTTAAAATCATTTTTATATCGCGGAATGTAGGTAAATGTCAGCGTAGCACTACAAGTTATTGATGTTTTAATAAAGAAACAGGCATAACATAACATGACAGATTAAATAGCGGGACATGTATGATGTTAATATGAGTTAAGTACAGAAGGCTGTCTTTTGCTATCTTATTTTTATTAACAAAATGAAATGGTAAAAACAACTATTGTAATGTTACTGTAAAAGAAAATGTCTGACCGGAATATGGCTGTTACATTCGTTTAACAGAGAGGACATGAAACCATCATTCTTGGACTCTGAAGAACACTATGCAAATCATGCTTTTGGATCTACTGTGAAGTTTTTGTATAAAGCTGGTGAGTAGGCTAAATTTTTGTAAGCCCATGTTTATTAATCCTGTTAATATTCATTTGTGTGTGTGTGTGTGTGTGTTTTTTCCCCCTAATGGTCCAGAGGTTTTGGGATTGAAAATTTGCCACATTATTTCCCGTAAAAGTGAGTATTTATGTAATTTTAACATTAATACTTTAAATGATTGTGTGCCGTTAGAGTGTGAAAATGTGAACAGGCAAAGCAGAAAATTTATACCAGGGCACCACTCTGATTTCTCAAACTTGCTTCTTAAATTTAGCTCACTCAGAATGAAAACTCCCTCGTCAGTTTCTCACTCATGTCTTTTTTTAATCTTTTTTTTGTGTTCCACAGAAGAAAGTCAGTTATACAGGTTGGAGAGACATGGGTAGGTAAATGATGGCAGAATTTGAATACAGAGATTTTTGTTTTCACAAGGAGTCTGACAACAGCCAGTGCTCCACACTGATCTGATTTCATCATCATCCAGTCTATCTCTGGAATGACATGAAGACACAGAACAAACTGAAACAGAGTAAATCCAGAAGAACTGTGGTAACGTCTCCAAGATGCTTCAAGAAACCTACCTGCAAAGCTACCTGAAAAGTTTTGCGCAAGTGCGCCTAGGGCAAAAGCTGCTGTAAATGCAAAGAATGATCGCACCAAATGTTGATTTCATTTAGTTAATAGAAGGTAATTGATAAAGAAAATCTATTTATGAGAGCATCCTCATTTTACAGCATTTTTACACAAGTGCCTACAACTTTTAACAGTGCTGCAGCTTTGCAGGTAGGTTTCTTGAAGCATCCTGGAGACTTTGTCACAGTTCTTCTGGATTTAGTCTGAGTTTGTTCTGTTTCTTCATGTCATTCCAGACAGACTGGATGATGATGAGATCAGATCTCTGTGCAGAGCACTCGCTGTTGTCAGACTCCTTGTGCAAACAAAAATCTCACTGGATTATTACAATTAATGACAAACAGAATGTTTGGAAATGTAATCTGATATTTCCTACTGACACACTACAGCAAAAGACCGACTTTAACTGACTTTAAACCATTTTGTAGCTGATGAAAATACTAGTGGCCTAAGACTTTCGCACAGTACTGTAAAACAAGGATATTCTTTAAATGCAAAACCGAAAAACCGCAATTAACAAGCGTGTATTGAACTGTGGATGTTGTACCAAACGGTTTAATATTATATTGAGTATTGTGACGTCCCTAGTGTGCACCAAGGTTCGCATGGCAATGTTTACACTTACTCAAATGAACCGCACTAACAGAGCAATCACATCAAAATTTGTTTTAATCAAACCAAACATGACAATGTAAACACACCCTTAATTATGAACGCACTGGTTTGTAATGCAAACACTTTTACTGTTTGCAGCACGTTGTTGTTCTTCTCGTTATTAACCTACAGCGGCTATTGGCTTACTTCCGCGTTTAGGAATAAGGTGGATAAGTGTGATATTATGAGAAATTTAATGATCTTCTCAAGTACATTTGTTAGACATTTCACCCACTTGTGATAGAAGAACAGTGTAAACTTATTAATAATAATATTAGTTATAAATATACAGGTATTATTATACATGCAGTTAGCAATTCATGAAAAATATTTTCATGTTTTTCTGGGTACAAAATTTGTTTACTTTGTTATGATACATCTGGAAAAATGTGTTCATTGTTGTGAATACTCATATTCCTTATAAATACCATCTCAAAGTAGAGTACACAGACAGCAGTGAGTAGAGAACACACACCTAGAGCAGTGGTCAGCCTTTTTTGCTGCGGGGCCCGTGGGAGTTACGTGCCTTGCTCAAAGGACACCTCAGTTATGGGTAGTGAGGGTGGAAGAGAGCACTGTTCATTCACTCACCTACATTTCCAGTACTGAGACTCAAACCAGTGACATGCATATTACTACTATCTTACAACTAGATCATTAACTTAGCCAGAATGTCTCATAATGTCAACAGTTTTTTTAAAGAAAAGGTACATAAATGAAATTCTAATTTTTACGGACTTTTAAATAAATCATCTTTTTTTCTTATTATTTTTTTAACCTCCAGATGCACCAAGGATCCAGCTGATTACTTCAGATTTGAAGGACTGCTCTTTATCTGCTGTGTCTGTCATGTCTGGTGCAGAATCATGGACCTTTATTTGTATGTTTTGATTTATCATTACACTTATCATTACACTTTTGTAGCTAGGACTCAGGATTAAAGGAGAAGTTCACTTTTAGAAAAAAAAATAATTATAGATAAATTTACTTACCCCCTTGTCATCCAAGAGGTTCATGTCATTCTTTCTTTAGTCGATAAGAAATTATGTTTCTTGAGGATTTCAGGGATTATTTTCATATAGTGGACTTCAATGGTGCCCCCAATTTTGAACTGAACCAAAATGCAGCTTCAAATGGTTCTAAACCCAGACGACGAAGAAGGGTCTTATCTAGCGAAACGGTCTATTATTTTTTTTAAACAAATTGACAATTTATTCACTTTTTAACCTCAAATGCTCGTTTTGTCTCATCTCTGTGATGCACATGCATAGTCTGTGTAATCCATGTCAATATGGTTAGGATATGCCGAAAAATTCCCATTATTCTTCAACATCACAATCATCCTGCATCGCGGTTTTACCTTTTCTTTTTTTTTTTTTACTGTAAAGAATGTTTGATCTTCTTTGCATGTTCACTCTTTGCATGTAAACACTGGGTTGGTACTTCTGCAGCAATGTAGGATGATTTTGAAGTTGGGGAAGAAAATGGGATGGGAGTTGAGTTTGAGATTAAAAAGTATATAAATTATCAATTTGTTACAAAAATGACTTCCTTGGCTGGAATCGTTTAGAGCAGGGGTCACCAGATCCAGTCCTGGAGGGCTGGTGTCCCTGCAGAGTTTAGCTCCAGCCCTAATCAAACACACCTGAACCAGCTAATCAAGGTCTTACTAGGTATACTTCAAACTTCCAGGCAGGTGTGTTGAGGAAAGTTGAAGGTAAACTCTGCAGGACACCGGCCCTCCAGGGGCCCTGGTTTAGAGACATTTAAAGCTGCATTTTAACTGAATTTTGGAAGTTCACCATTGGGGGCACCATTGAACTCCACTATATAAAGATAATGCCCAATTTAAAAAAAACATAATTTCTTACGACTGAGGAAAGAAAAACATAAACATCTGGGATGACAAGGGGGTGAGTACATTTTAATGAAATAATTTAATAAAATCTTAGTTCTGGAAGTGAACTACTTCTTTAAAATACAACGTAATGTTTGTCTGCATATATTATCAGAGCTAGTTAAATATGGGAAAATATTGTGAAAATACAAGCTAAAATAGGTTTTAAAAAAAGGTAAAATCATGACCTCATCATGATACTAACCCTAACTTGTAGGATAAAAATGCAATTTTTAGTTTTTCAGTTCCTCCTTAAGAACTGTTTGTGAGGAATCTGGTTACATTAATTTACATTTATGAATAATGAAAGTTTTAGAATCAATAGTCATTTTAAACAGTGTAAATCTTGTAGATGTTTTGTATTTCTTCAGTTCAGAATATTTAATTCAAGTCTTTGATCAACTTCAAATTGTTCTGTTTAAGGTGCAGTCCACTTCCAAAACAAAGATTCATATATAATGTACTCACCCCCTTGTCATCCAAGATGTTCATGTCTTTCTTTCTTCAGTCGTTAAGAAATTATGTTTTTTGAGGAAAACATTTCAGGATTTTTCTCCATATAATGGACTGATATGGTGCCCCCAATTTTGAACTTCAAAAATGTAGTTTAAATGCGGCTTCAAACGATCCTAAATGTGGTTGTAAATAAAACGATCGGTTATCTCAAACGCTCGTCTTGCCTCACTCTCCCTGAACTCTATGTATTCTGGCTCAAGACAGTTAGGGTATGTCGAAAAACTCCAAAAGTATTTTCTCCCGCAACTTGTAAAATCATTTCAAAATCATCCTACATCGCTGCAGAAGTACAGACACAGTCTTTGCAAAGTGAACATGCAAAGAAGATCAAACACCCTCAACCAAAAAGGTAAAAAAGCAGCAATATAGGACGATTTTGAAGTTGAGGGAGAACATGAGATGGAAATTTTTCGACATACCCTAACTGTCAGGCAGACAGTCCAGGCAGAGTAAGTCAGGATGAGGGTTTGATATTTAAAAAAGTATATAAATTGTATTATTTTATGAAAATAACCGATCGTTTCGCTAGATAAGACCCTTCTTTCTCGGGTCTGGGATCGTTTTACAACCACATTTGTGATTGTTTGAAGCTGGATTTAAACTGTATTTTGGAAGTTCAAACTCGGGGCACCATATCAGTCTATTATATGGAGAAAAATGCTTAAATGTTTTACTCAAATAACATAATTTCTTTAGAACTGAAGAAACAAACATCTTGGATGACAAGGGGGTGAGTACATTATATGTGAATCTTCGTTTTGGAAGTGGACTTCTCCTTTAATTGGTAAAGTATTTTAAATGTTGAAATGTATTTGAAATGTATTTCATTGAAAATGTATACAGTTTTTCTTCAAAAACTGAATGATTACATTTTTTAGTTTTGTACAGTATACAGACTTTGTATTTTGACTTTTAAAAATAAAACTTTTAATTTAACATCTTGAGCATGCTTCAACACTATTTTTTGGTTTAATTTTTTTTTTAAATAACCTTAAAATAGGAAGTGTTTCTCTGCAGAACCTTAAGTACACTTTATTGAATGTGTTTGATCATAATAATCTAGGAAAAAAATCTGTAAAATGACAGTGTTACTCCTTGCAAAATTATGACAGACTGGTGGTATTACTGAATTCATAGTGTGAAACATCCCGAAACATTGCTTTTGATACCATATAAGTGTCATAAATTTCTCAATCAGTTGTTGGTTGTTCTCTCTAGGTAAATGTTTAGAGATTTTTCTACATGTTCACATTCTCACTGCATTGTAGCATCAACACCAGGAAGATTTTAGGTTTTGAAATTGTATGATACAGTATCAGTTGTGTTTCCAGAAGACAAAAATCTAGCAGTTTGGGTAGGCCCATAATCTTCCATCTAGCACCACAGTAGAACCAGTGTGACATCTACATTAGATATGACGAACCTAACACAAACTATAACAAGTGGTTCATAATGTGTTATCTATAAATAAATTATTTGGACATTTAACTCCTTTTCTTTTTGTATTCATAGGTTGATGACAAATGTGGTAATGGCCAGTTTCAGTAGGAATGTAATGCAACGTCTGACCAATGTTGGAGACTGACGTCAATCTGCTGTTGGGTTCTGACGTCAGCCCGATTTTCATTTTCAACCAAAATGCAACGTCTGTCCAGCGTTGGAGATTGACGTCAATCTGCCGTTGGGATCTGACGTCAACCTGATTTTCATTTTCAACCAAAAAGCAACGTCTGGCCAACGTTGGAGATTGACGTCAATCCAACGTTGGGATCTGACGTCAACCTAACGTTGGGATCTGACGTCAGCCCGATTTTCATTTTCAACCAAAATGCAGCGTCTGTCCTACGTTAGAGATTGACGTCAATCTGCCGTTGGGATCTGACATCAACCCGATTTTCATTTTCAACCAAAAAGCAATGTCTGGCCAACGTTGGAGACTGACGTCAATCTGCCGTT
>VONZ01003322.1:0-23699 GCA_012976165.1 Labeo catla
CTTTCTGCATTGTAACTAACATTCCGTTCATGCATGTGAAACATTTTTAATGTGGGTCGGGTTTATTCATGAAACTGTATGAACAAGCCTTTTTCTGACTGAGAAAAGACGTTTTAGAGCGTTTCCAAGCATGCCTTGGTTTCATGAGCTAAGATGCCTAAAATCACTACTGGCGTTTCTAGAGGGCTCTAACTAAGTGTTTTATGCACTGAGACTCTAACTTAATATGAAATGTATGAAACTTCTAACACATCAAGGAGTATCTTTCTGCATTGTAAATAACATTTCTTTCATGCATGTGAAACATTTTTAATATGGATCAGCTTTATTCATGAAACTGTATGAACAAGCGTTTTCTGACTGAGAAAAGACGTTTTAGAGCGTTTCCAAGCATGCCTTGGTTTCATGAGCTAAGATGCCTAAAATCACTATTGGCGTTCCTAGAGGACTAAGTGTTTTATGCACTGAGGCTCTATCTAAATTTCATATGCAAAAAACTTCTAACACATCAAGAAGTGTCTTTCTGCATTGTAAATAACATTCCTTTCATGCATGTGAAACATTTTTAATATGGGTTAGCTTTATTCATGAAACTTAATGAACTGTCGTTTTCTCACTGAGAAAAGCCGTTTTAGAGCGTTACCAAGCAAGCCTTAGGTTCATGAGCTGAGATGCTTAAAAACATTTTTGGCGATCCTAGAAGGCCCTAACTAAGCGTTTTATGCATTGAGGCTCTAACTAAATTTCATATGCAAAAAACTTCTAACACATCAAGAAGTGTCTTTCTGCATTGTAAAAAACATTCCTTTCATGCATGTGAAACATTTTTAATGTGGGTCGGCTTTTTTCATAAATCTTTATGAACTTTCCTTTTCATGCTGAGAAAAGACGTTTTAGAGCGTTTCCAAGCATGCCTTGGTTTGCTGAGCTGAGTTGCCTAAAATAAGTATTGGCATTCCTAGAAGGCTCTAACTAATCGTTTTATGAACTGAGGCTCTATCTAAATTTCATATGCAAAAAACTTCTAAAACATCAAGAAGTGTCTTTCTGCTTTGTAAATAACATTCCTTTCATGCATGTGAAACATTTTTAATATGGGTCAGCTTTTTTCATAAATCTTTATGAACTTTTCTTTTCATGATGAGAAAAGACGTTTTAGAGCGTTTCCAAGCATGCCTTGGTTTGCTGAGCTGAGTTGCCTAAAATAAGTATTGGCATTCCTAGAAGGCTCTAACTAATCGTTTTATGCACTGAGGCTCTATCTAAATTTCATATGCAAAACACTTCTAACACATCAAGAAGTGTCTTTCTGCATTGTAAATAGCATTCCGTTCATGCATGTGAAACATTTTTAATGTGGCTCGGGTTTATTCATGAAACTGTATGAACAATCGTTTCTGACTGAGAAAAGACGTTTTAGAGCCTTTCCAAGCATGCCTTTGATTCATGAGCTCAGATGCCTAAAACATTTCTGGCTATCCTAGAACGCCCTAACTAAGCGTTTTATGAACTGCGTCTCTAACTAAATTTCATATGCAAAAAACTTCTAAGACATCAAAATTTGTCTTTCTGCATTGTAAATAACATTCCTTTCATGCATGTGAAACATTTTTAATGTGGGTCAGCTTTTTTCATAAATCTTTATGAACTTTCCTTTTCATACTGAGAAAAGACGTTTTAGAGCATTTCCAAGCATGCCTTGGTTTGCTGAGCTGAGTTGCCTAAAATAAGTATTGGCATTCCTAGAAGGCTCTAACTAATCGTTTTATGCACTGAGGCTCTATCTAAATTTCATATGCAAAAAACTTCTAACACATCAAGAAGTGTCTTTCTACATTGTAATTAACATTCCGTTCATGCATGTGAAACATTTTTAATGTGGGTCGGGTTTATTCATGAAACTGTATGAACAAGCCTTTTTCGGACTGAGAAAAGACGTTTTAGAGCGTTTCCAAGCATGCTTTGGTTTCATGAGCTAAGATGGCTAAAATCACTACTGGCGTTCCTAGAGGGCTCTAACTAAGTGTTTTATGCACTGAGACTCTAACTTAATATGAAATGTATGAAACTTCTAACACATCAAGGAGTATCTTTCTGCATTGTAAATAACATTTCTTTCATGCATGTGAAACATTTTTAATATGGGTTAGCTTTATTCATGAAACTTAATGAACTGTCGTTTTCTCACTGAGAAAAGACGTTTTAGAGCGTTACCAAGCAAGCCTTAGGTTCATGAGCTGAGATGCTTAAAAACATTTTTGGCGATCCTAGAAGGCCCTAACTAAGTGTTTTATGCATTGAGGCTCTAACTAAATTTCATATGCAAAAAACTTCTAACACATCAAGAAGTGTCTTTCTGCATTGTAAATAACATTCCTTTCATGCATGTGAAACATTTTTAATGTGGGTCGGCTTTTTTTATAAATCTTTATGAACTTTCCTTTTCATGCTGAGAAAAGACGTTTTAGAGGGTTTCCAAGTATGCCTTGGTTTGCTGAGCTGAGTTGCCTAAAATAAGTATTGGCATTCCTAGAAGGCTCTAACTAATCGTTTTATGAACTGAGGCTCTATCTAAATTTCATATGCAAAAAACTTCTAACACATCAAGAAGTGTCTTTCTGCTTTGTAAATAACATTCCTTTCATGCATGTGAAACATTTTTAATATGGGTCAGCTTTTTTCATAAATCTTTATGAACTTTTCTTTTCATGCTGAGAAAAGTCGTTTTAGAGCTTTTCCAAGCATGCCTTGGTTTGCTGAGCTGAGTTGCCTAAAATAAGTATTGGCATTCCTAGAAGGCTCTAACTAATCGTTTTATGCACTGAGGCTCTATCTAAATTTCATATGCAAAACACTTCTAACACATCAAGAAGTGTCTTTCTGCATTGTAAATAGCATTCCGTTCATGCATGTGAAACATTTTTAATGTGGCTCGGGTTTATTCATGAAACTGTATGAACAAGCGTTTTCTGACTGAGAAAAGACGTTTTAGAGCGTTTCCAAGCATGCCTTGGGTTCATGAGCTGAGATGCCTAAAAACATTTCTGGCGATCCTAGAAGGCCCTAACTAAGCGTTTTATGAACTGCGTCTCTAACTAAATTTCATATGCAAAAAACTTCTAACACATCAAGAAGTGTCTTTCTGCATTGTAAATAGCATTCCGTTCATGCATGTGAAACATTTTTAATGTGGGTCGGGTTTATTCATGAAACTGTATGAACAAGCCTTTTTCTGACTGAGAAAAGACGTTTTAGAGCGTTTCCAAGCATGCCTTGGTTTCATGAGCTAAGATGCCTAAAATCACTATTGGCGTTCCTAGAGGGCTCTAACAAAGTGTTTTATGCACTGAGACTCTAACTTAATATGAAATGTATGAAACTTCTAACACATCAAGGAGTATCTTTCTGCATTGTAAATAACATTTCTTTCATGCATGTGAAACATTTTTAATATGGATCAGCTTTATTCATGAAACTGTATGAACAAGGGTTTTCTGACTGAGAAAAGACGTTTTAGAGTGTTTCCAAGCATGCCTTGGTTTCATGAGCTGAGATGCCTAAAAACATTTCTGGCGATCCTAGAAGGCCCTAACTAAGCGTTTTATTAACTGAGTCTCTAACTAAATTTCATATGCAAAAAACTTCTAACACATCAAGAAGTGTCTTTCTGCATTGTAAATAACATTCCTTTCATGCATGTGAAACATTTTTAATATGGGTTAGCTTTATTCATGAAACTTTATGAACTGTCGTTTTCTGACTTAGAAAAGACGTTTTAGAGCGTTTCCAAGCATGCCTTAGTTTCCTGAGCTGAGTTGCCTAAAATAAGTATTGGCATTCCTAGAAGGCTCTAACTAAGTGTTTTATGCACTGAGGCTCTAACTTTATATGAAATGTATGAAACTTCTAACACATCAAAAATTGTCTTTCTGCATTGTAAATAACATTTCTTTCATGCATCTGAAACATTTTTAATATGGGTCAGCTTTTTTCATGAAACTGCATGAACTAGCGTTTTCTGACTGAGAAAAGACGTTTTAGAGCGTTTCCAAGCATGCCTTGGGTTCATGAGATGAGATGCTTAAAAACATTTTTGGCGACCCTAGAAGGCTCTAACTAAGCGTTTTATGCACTGAGGCTCTACCTAAATTTCATATGCAAAACACTTCTAACACATCAAAAATTGTCTTTCTGCATTGTAAATAACATTCCGTTCATGCATGTGAAACATTTTTAAAGTGGGTCAGCTTTTTCCATAAATCTTTATGAACTTTCGTTTTCTTACTGAGAAAAGACGTTTTAGAGCGTTTCCAAGTATGCCTTGGTTTGCTGAGCTGAGTTGCCTAAAATAAGTATTGGCATTTCTAGAAGGCTCTAACTAATTGTTTTATGCACTGAGGCTCTATCTAAATTTCATATGCAAAACACTTCTAACACATCAAGAAGTGTCTTTCTGCATTGTAAATAACATTCCGTTCATGCATGTGAAACATTTTTAATGTGGGTCGGGTTTATTCATGAAACTGTATGAACAAACGTTTTCTGACTGAGAAAAGACGTTTTAGAGCGTTTCCAAGCATGCCTTGGTTTCATGAGCTAAGATGCCTAAAATCACTATTGGTGTTCCTAGAAGGCTCTAAGTAAGTGTTTTATGCACTGAGGCTCTAACTTTATATGAAATGTATGAAACTTCTAACACATCAAGGAGTGTCTTTCTGCAATGTAAATAACATTTCTTTCATGCATGTGAAACATTTTTAATGTGGGTCAGCTTTATTCATGAAACTTTATGAACTGTCGTTTTCTCACTGAGAAAAGACGTTTCAGAGCGTTTCCAAGTATGCCTTGGTTTGCTGAGCTGAGTTGCCTAAAATAAGTATTGGCATTCCTAGAAGGCTCTAACTAATCATTTTATACACTGAGGCTCTATCTAAATTTCATATGCAAAAAACTTCTAACACATCAAGAAGTGTCTTTCTGCATTGTAAATAGCATTCCGTTCATGCATGTGAAACATTTTTAATGTGGGTCGGGTTTATTCATGAAACTGTATGAACAAGCGTTTTCTGACTGAGAAAAGACGTTTTAGAGCGTTTCCAAGCATGCCTTGGTTTCATGAGCTGAGATGCCTAAAATCACTACTGGCGTTTCTAGAGGGCTCTAACTAAGTGTTTTATGCACTGAGACTCTAACTTAATATGAAATGTATGAAACTTCTAACACATCAAGGAGTATCTTTCTGCATTGTAAATAACATTCCCTTCATACATGTGAAACATTTTTAATATGGGTCAGCTTTATTCATGA
The DNA here is from genome assembly GCA_012976165.1 of Labeo catla. Taxonomy (NCBI): domain Eukaryota; kingdom Metazoa; phylum Chordata; class Actinopteri; order Cypriniformes; family Cyprinidae; genus Labeo; species Labeo catla. The sequence goes on from VONZ01003322.1 coordinate 5,308, forward strand.
AACTGCATTAACTATCGTTTTCTCACTGAGAAAAGACGTTTTAGAGCGTTTCCAAGCATGCCTTGGTTTCATGAGCTGACATGCCTAAAAACATTTCTGGCGATCCTAGAAGGCCCTAACTAAGCGTTTTATGATCTGAGTCTCTAACTAAATTTCATATGCAAAAAACTTCTAACACATCAAGAAGTGTCTTTCTGCATTGTAAATAACATTCCTTTCATGCATGTGAAACATTTTTAATATGGGTCAGCTTTATTCATGAAACTTTATGAACTGTCGTTTTCTGACTGAGAAAAGACGTTTTAGAGCGTTTCCAAGCAGGCCTTAGTTTCCTGAGCTGAGATGCCTAAAATAAGTATTGGCATTCCTAGAAGGCTCTAACTAATTGTTTTATGCACTGAGGCACTAACTTATATGAAATGTATGAAACTTCTAACACATCAAGAAGTGTCTTTCTGCATTGTATACAACATTCCGTTCATGCATGTGCAACATTTTTAATATGGGTCAGCTTTATTCATAAAACTGTAAGAACAAGCGTTTTCTGACTGAGAAAAGACGTTTTAGAGCGTTTCCAAGCATGCCTTGGTTTCATGAGCTGAGATGCCTAAAAACATTTCTGGCGATCCTAGAAGGGCCTAACTAAGCGTTTTATTAACTGCGTCTCTAACTAAATTTCATATGCAAAAAACTTCTAACACATCAAAATTTGTCTTTCTGCATTGTAAATAACATTCCTTTCATGCATGTGAAACATTTTTAATGTGGGTCAGCTTTTTTCATAAATCTTTATGAGCTTTCCTTTTCATACTGAGAAAAGACGTTTTAGAGCGTTTCCAAGCATGCCTTGGTTTGCTGAGCTGAGTTGCCTAAAATAAGTTTTGGCATTCCTAGAAGGCTCTAACTAATCGTTTTATGCACTGAGGCTCTATCTAAATTTCATATGCAAAAATCTTCTAACACATCAAGAAGTGTCTTTCTGCATTGTAATTAACATTCCGTTCATGCATGTGAAACATTTTTAATGTGGGTCGGGTTTATTCATGAAACTGTATGAACAAGCCTTTTTCTGACTGAGAAAAGACGTTTTAGAGCGTTTCCAAGCATGCCTTGGTTTCATGAGCTAAGATGCCTAAAATCACTACTGGCGTTTCTAGAGGGCTCTAACTAAGTGTTTTATGCACTGAGACTCTAACTTAATATGAAATGTATTAAACTTCTAACACATCAAGGAGTATCTTTCTGCATTGTAAATAACATTTCTTTCATGCATGTGAAACATTTTTAATATGGATCAGCTTTATTCATGAAACTGTATGAACAAGGGTTTTCTGACTGAGAAAAGACGTTTTAGAGTGTTTCCAAGCATGCCTTGGTTTCATGAGCTGACATGCCTAAAAACATTTCTGGCGATCCTAGAAGGCTCTAACTAATCGTTTTATGCACTGAGGCTCTATCTAAATTTCATATGCAAAAAACTTCTAACACATCAAGAAGTGTCTTTCTGCATTGTAATTAACATTCCGTTCATGCATGTGAAACATTTTTAATATGGGTTAGCTTTATTCATGAAACTTTATGAACTGTCGTTTTCTGACTTAGAAAAGACGTTTTAGAGCGTTTCCAAGCATGCCTTAGTTTCCTGAGCTGAGTTGCCTAAAATAAGTATTGGCATTCCTAGAAGGCTCTAACTAAGTGTTTTATGCACTGAGGCTCTAACTTTATATGAAATGTATGAAACTTCTAACACATCAAAAATTGCTTTTCTGCATTGTAAATAGCATTCCGTTCATGCATATGAAACATTTTTAATGTGGGTCGGGTTTATTCATGAAACTGTATGAACAAGGGTTTTCTGACTGAGAAAAGACGTTTTAGAGCGTTTCCAAGCATGTCTTGGGTTCATGAGATGAGATGCTTAAAAACATTTTTGGCGACCCTAGAAGGCTCTAACTAAGCGTTTTATGCACTGAGGCTCTACCTAAATTTCATATGCAAAACACTTCTGACACGTCAAAAATTGTCTTTCTGCATTGTAAATAACATTCCGTTCATGCATGTGAAACATTTTTAAAGTGGGTCAGCTTTTTCCATAAATCTTTATGAACTTTCGTTTTCTTACTGAGAAAAGACGTTTTAGAGCGTTTCCAAGTATGCCTTGGTTTGCTGAGCTGAGTTGCCTAAAATAAGTATTGGCATTTCTAGAAGGCTCTAACTAACTGTTTTATGCACTGAGGCTCTATCTAAATTTCATATGCAAAACACTTCTAACACATCAAGAAGTGTCTTTCTGCATTGTAAATAACATTCCGTTCATGCATGTGAAACATTTTTAATGTGGGTCGGGTTTATTCATGAAACTGTATGAACAAGCGTTTTCTGACTGAGAAAAGACGTTTTAGAGCGTTTACAAGCATGCCTTGGTTTCATGAGCTAAGATGCATAAGATCACTATTGGTGTTCCTAGAAGGCTCTAAGTAAGTGTTTTATGCACTGAGGCTCTAACTTTATATGAAATGTATGAAACTTCTAACACATCAAGGAGTGTCTTTCTGCATTGTATATAACATTCCGTTCATGCATGTGAAACATTTTTAATGTGGGTCAGCTTTTTTCATAAATCTTTATGAACTTTCCTTTTCATACTGAGAAAAGACGTTTTACAGCGTTTCCAAGCATGCCTTGGTTTCCTGAGCTGAGTTGCCTAAAATAAGTATTGGCATTCCTAGAAGGCTCTAACTAATCGTTTTATGCACTGAGGCTCTATCTAAATTTCATATGCAAAAAACTTCTAACACATCAAGAAGTGTCTTTCTGCATTGTATATAACATTCCGTTCATGCATGTGCAACATTTTTAATGTGGGTCGGGTTTATTCATGAAACTTCATGAACAAGCGTTTTCTGACTGAGAAAAGACGTTTTAGAGCGTTTCCAAGCATGGCTTGGTTTCATGAGCTGAGATGCCTAAAAACATTTCTGGCGATCCTAGAAGGCCCTAACTAAGCGTTTTATGAACTGCGTCTCTAACTAAATTTCATATGCAAAAAACTTCTAACACATCAAAATTTGTCTTTCTGCATTGTAAATAACATTCCTTTCATGCATGTGAAACATTTTTAATGTGGGTCAGCTTTTTTCATAAATCTTTATGAACTTTCCTTTTCATACTGAGAAAAGACGTTTCAGATCGTTTCCAAGCATGCCTTGGTTTGCTGAGCTGAGTTGCCTAAAATAAGTATTGGCATTCCTAGAAGGCTCTAACTAATCGTTTTATGCACTGAGGCTCTATCTAAATTTCATATGCAAAAAACTTCTAACACATCAAAATTTGTCTTTCTGCATTGTAAATAACATTCCTTTCATGCATGTGAAACATTTTTAATGTGGGTCGGGTTTATTCATGAAACTGTATGAACAAGCCTTTTTCTGACTGAGAAAAGACGTTTTAGAGCGTTTCCAAGCATGCCTTGGTTTCATGAGCTAAGATGCATAAGATCACTATGGGCGTTCCTAGAGGGCTCTAAGTGTTTTATGCACTGAGGCTCTAACTTAATATGAAATGTATGAAACTTCTAACACATCAAGTAGTATCTTTCTGCATTGTAAATAACATTTCTTTCATGCATGTGAAACATTTTTAATATGGATCAGCTTTATTCATGAAACTGTATGAACAAGGGTTTTCTGACTGAGAAAAGACGTTTTAGAGTGTTTCCAAGCATGCCTTGGTTTCATGAGCTGACATGCCTAAAAACATTTCTGGCGATCCTAGAAGGCCCTAACTAAGCGTTTTATGATCTGAGTCTCTAACTAAATTTCATATGCAAAAAACTTCTAACACATCAAGAAGTGTCTTTCTGCATTGTAAATAACATTCCTTTCATGCATGTGAAACATTTTTAATATGGGTTAGCTTTATTCATGAAACTTTATGAACTGTCGTTTTCTGACTTAGAAAAGACGTTTTAGAGCGTTTCCAAGCATGCCTTAGTTTCCTGAGATGAGTTGCCTAAAATAAGTATTGGCATTCCTAGAAGGCTCTAACTAAGTGTTTTATGCACTGAGGCTCTAACTTTATATGAAATGTATTAAACTTCTAACACATCAAAAATTGCTTTTCTGCATTGTAAATAGCATTCCGTTCATGCATGTGAAACATTTTTAATGTGGGTCGGGTTTATTCATGAAACTGTATGAACAAGGGTTTTCTGACTGAGAAAAGACGTTTTAGAGCGTTTCCAAGCATGCCTTGGGTTCATGAGATGAGATGCTTAAAAACATTTTTGGCGACCCTAGAAGGCTCTAACTAAGCGTTTTATGCACTGAGGCTCTACCTAAATTTCATATGCAAAACACTTCTAACACATCAAAAATTGTCTTTCTGCATTGTAAATAACATTCCGTTCATGCATGTGAAACATTTTTAAAGTGGGTCAGCTTTTTCCATAAATCTTTAAGAACTTTCGTTTTCTTACTGAGAAAAGACGTTTTAGAGCGTTTCCAAGTATGCCTTGGTTTGCTGAGCTGAGTTGCCTAAAATAAGTATTGGCATTTCTAGAAGGCTCTAACTAATTGTTTTATGCACTGAAGCTCTATCTAAATTTCATATGCAAAACACTTCTAACACATCAAGAAGTGTCTTTCTGCATTGTAAATAACATTCCGTTCATGCATGTGAAACATTTTTAATGTGGGTCGGGTTTATTCATGAAACTGTATGAACAAGCGTTTTCTGACTGAGAAAAGACGTTTTAGAGCGTTTACAAGCATGCCTTGGTTTCATGAGCTAAGATGCATAAGATCACTATTGGTGTTCCTAGAAGGCTCTAAGTAAGTGTTTTATGCACTGAGGCTCTAACTTTATATGAAATGTATGAAACTTCTAACACATCAAGGAGTGTCTTTCTGCAATGTAAATAACATTTCTTTCATGCATGTGAAACATTTTTAATGTGGGTCAGCTTTATTCATGAAACTTTATGAACTGTCGTTTTCTCACTGAGAAAAGACGTTTCAGAGCGTTTCCAAGTATGCCTTGGTTTGCTGAGCTGAGTTGCCTAAAATAAGTATTGGCATTCCTAGAAGGCTCTAACTAAGTGTTTTATGCACTGAGGCTCTAACTTTATATGAAATGTATGAAACTTCTAACACATCAAAAATTGCTTTTCTGCATTGTAAATAGCATTCCGTTCATGCATGTGAAACATTTTTAATGTGGGTCGGGTTTATTCATGAAACTGTATGAACAAGCGTTTTCTGACTGAGAAAAGACGTTTTAGAGCGTTTCCAAGCATGCCTTTGTTTCATGAGCTAAGATGCCTAAAATCACTATTGGCGTTCCTAGAAGGCTCTAACTAAGTGTTTTATGCACTGAGGCTCTATCTAAATTTCATATGCAAAAAACTTCTAACACATCAAATAGTGTGTTTCTGCAATGTAAATAACATTTCTTTCATGCATGTGAAACATTTTTAATATGGGTCAGCTTTTCCCATAAATCTTTATGAACTTTCGTTTTCTTACTGAGAAGAGACGTTTTAGAGCGTTTCCAACTATGCCTTGGCTTGCAGAGCTGAGTTGCCTAAAATAAGTATTGGCATTCCTGGAAGGCTCTAACTAATCGTTTTATGCACTGAGGCTCTATCTAAATTTCATATGCAAAAAACTTCTAACACATCAAGAAGTGTCTTTCTACATTGTAATTAACATTCCGTTCATGCATGTGAAACATTTTTAATGTGGGTCGGGTTTATTCATGAAACTGTATGAACAAGCCTTTTTCGGACTGAGAAAAGACGTTTTAGAGCGTTTCCAAGCATGCTTTGGTTTCATGAGCTAAGATGGCTAAAATCACTACTGGCGTTCCTAGAGGGCTCTAACTAAGTGTTTTATGCACTGAGACTCTAACTTAATATGAAATGTATGAAACTTCTAACACATCAAGGAGTATCTTTCTGCATTGTAAATAACATTTCTTTCATGCATGTGAAACATTTTTAATATGGATCAGCTTTATTCATGAAACTGTATGAACAAGCGTTTTCTGACTGAGAAAAGACGTTTTAGAGCGTTTCCAAGCATGCCTTGGTTTCATGAGCTAAGATGCCTAAAATCACTATTGGCGTTCCTAGAGGGCTCTAACTAAGTGTTTTATGCACTGAGGCTCTATCTAAATTTCATATGCAAAAAACTTCTAACAAATCGAGAAGTGTCTTTCTGCATTGTAAATAACATTCCTTTCATGCATGTGAAACATTTTTAATATGGGTTAGCTTTATTCATGAAACTTAATGAACTGTCGTTTTCTCACTGAGAAAAGCCGTTTTAGAGCGTTACCAAGCAAGCCTTAGGTTCATGAGCTGAGATACTTAAAAACATTTTTGGCGATCCTAGAAGGCCCTAACTAAGCGTTTTATGCATTGAGGCTCTAACTAAATTTCATATGCAAAAAACTTCTAACACATCAAGAAGTGTCTTTCTGCATTGTAAAAAACATTCCTTTCATGCATGTGAAACATTTTTAATGTGGGTCGGCTTTTTTCATAAATCTTTATGAACTTTCCTTTTCATGCTGAGAAAAGACGTTTTAGAGCGTTTCCAAGCATGCCTTGGTTTCCTGAGCTGAGTTGCCTAAAATAAGTATTGGCATTCCTAGAAGGCTCTAACTAATCGTTTTATGAACTGAGGCTCTATCTAAATTTCATATGCAAAAAACTTCTAACATCAAGAAGTGTCTTTCTGCTTTGTAAATAACATTCCTTTCATGCATGTGAAACATTTTTAATATGGGTCAGCTTTTTTCATAAATCTTTATGAACTTTTCTTTTCATGATGAGAAAAGACGTTTTAGAGCGTTTCCAAGCATGCCTTGGTTTCATGAGCTGAGATGCCTAAAAACATTTCTGGCGATCCTAGAAGGCCCTAACTAATTGTTTTATGAACTGCGTCTCTAACTAAATTTCATATGCAAAAAACTTCTAACACATCAAAATTTGTCTTTCTGCATTGTAAATAACATTCCTTTCATGCATGTGAAACATTTTTAATGTGGGTCAGCTTTTTTCATAAATCTTTATGAACTTTCCTTTTCATACTGAGAAAAGACGTTTTAGAGCGTTTCCAAGCATGCCTTGGTTTGCTGAGCTGAGTTGCCTAAAATAAGTATTGGCATTCCTAGAAGGCTCTAACTAATCGTTTTATGCACTGAGGCTCTATCTAAATTTCATATGCAAAAAACTTCTAACACATCAAGAAGTGTCTTTCTGCATTGTAATTAACATTCCGTTCATGCATGTGAAACATTTTTAATGTGGGTCGGGTTTATTCATGAAACTGTATGAACAAGCCTTTTTCTGACTGAGAAAAGACGTTTTAGAGCGTTTCCAAGCATGCCTTTGGTTTCATGAGCTAAGATGCCTAAAATCACTACTGGCGTTCCTAGAGGGCTCTAACTAAGTGTTTTATGCACTGAGACTCTAACTTAATATGAAATGTATGAAACTTCTAACACATCAAGGAGTGTCTTTCTGCATTGTAAATAACATTCCTTTCATGCATGTGAAACATTTTTAATATGGTTCAGCTTTATTCATGAAACTTAATGAACTAGCGTTTTCTGACTGAGAAAAGACGTTTTAGAGCGTTTCCAAGCATGCCTTGGTTTCATGAGCTGAGATGCTTAAAAACATTTTTGGCGATCCTAGAAGGCCCTAACTAAGTGTTTTATGCACTGAGGCTCTAACTAAATTTCATATGCAAAAAACTTCTAACACATCAAGAAGTGTCTTTCTGCATTGTAAATAACATTCCTTTCATGCATGTGAAACATTTTTAATGTGGGTCGGCTTTTTTCATAAATCTTTATGAACTTTCCTTTTCATGCTGAGAAAAGACGTTTTAGAGCGTTTCCAAGCATGCCTTGGTTTGCTGAGCTGAGTTGCCTAAAATAAGTATTGGCATTCCTAGAAGGCTCTAACTAATCGTTTTATGAACTGAGGCTCTATCTAAATTTCATATGCAAAAAACTTCTAAAACATCAAGAAGTGTCTTTCTGCTTTGTAAATAACATTCCTTTCATGCATGTGAAACATTTTTAATATGGGTCAGCTTTTTTCATAAATCTTTATGAACTTTTCTTTTCATGCTGAGAAAAGACGTTTTAGAGCGTTTCCAAGCATGCCTTGGTTTGCTGAGCTGAGTTGCCTAAAATAAGTATTGGCATTCCTAGAAGGCTCTAACTAATCGTTTTATGAACTGAGGCTCTATCTAAATTTCATATGCAAAACACTTCTAACACATCAAGAAGTGTCTTTCTGCATTGTAAATAGCATTCCGTTCATGCATGTGAAACATTTTTAATGTGGGTCGGGTTTATTCATGAAACTGTATGAACAAGCGTTTTCTGACTGAGAAAAGACGTTTTAGAGCGTTTCCAAGCATGCCTTGGTTTCATGAGCTGAGATGCCTAAAAACATTTCTGGCGATCCTAGAACGCCCTAACTAATCGTTTTATGCACTGAGGCTCTATCTAAATTTCATATGCAGAAAACTTCTAACACATCAAGAAGTGTCTTTCTGCATTGTAATTAACATTCCGTTCATGCATGTGAAACATTTTTAATGTGGGTCGGGTTTATTCATGAAACTGTATGAACAAGCCTTTTTCTGACTGAGAAAAGACGTTTTAGAGCGTTTCCAAGCATGCCTTGGTTTCATGAGCTAAGATGCCTAAAATCACTATTGGCGTTCCTAGAGGGCTCTAACTAAGTGTTTTATGCTCTGAGACTCTAACTTAATATGAAATGTATGAAACTTCTAACACATCAAGGAGTATCTTTCTGCATTGTAAATAACATTTCTTTCATGCATGTGAAACATTTTTAATATGGATCAGCTTTATTCATGAAACTGTATGAACAAGCGTTTTCTGACTGAGTATGACGTTTTAGAGCGTTTCCAAGCATGCCTTGGTTTCATGAGCTGAGATGCCTAAAAACATTTCTGGCGATCCTAGAAGGCCCTAACTAAGCGTTTTATGATCTGAGTCTCTAACTAAATTTCATATGCAAAAAACTTCTAACATATCAAGAAGTGTCTTTCTGCATTGTAAATAACATTCCTTTCATGCATGTGAAACATTTTTAATATGGGTTAGCTTTATTCATGAAACTTTATGAACTGTCGTTTTCTGACTTAGAAAAGACGTTTTAGAGCGTTTCCAAGCATGCCTTAGTTTCCTGAGCTGAGTTGCCTAAAATAAGTATTGGCATTCCTAGAAGGCTCTAACTAAGTGTTTTATGCACTGAGGCTCTAACTTTATATGAAATGTATGAAACTTCTAACACATCAAAAATTGCTTTTCTGCATTGTAAATAGCATTCCGTTCATGCATATGAAACATTTTTAATGTGGGTCGGGTTTATTCATGAAACTGTATGAACAAGGGTTTTCTGACTGAGAAAAGACGTTTTAGAGCGTTTCCAAGCATGTCTTGGGTTCATGAGATGAGATGCTTAAAAACATTTTTGGCGACCCTAGAAGGCTCTAACTAAGCGTTTTATGCACTGAGGCTCTACCTAAATTTCATATGCAAAACACTTCTAACACGTCAAAAATTGTCTTTCTGCATTGTAAATAACATTCCGTTCATGCATGTGAAACATTTTTAAAGTGGGTCAGCTTTTTCCATAAATCTTTATGAACTTTCGTTTTCTTACTGAGAAAAGACGTTTTAGAGCGTTTCCAAGTATGCCTTGGTTTGCTGAGCTGAGTTGCCTAAAATAAGTATTGGCATTTCTAGAAGGCTCTAACTAATTGTTTTATGCACTGAGGCTCTATCTAAATTTCATATGCAAAACACTTCTAACACATCTAGAAGTGTCTTTCTGTATTGTAAATAACATTCAGTTCATGCATGTGAAACATTTTTAATGTGGGTCGGGTTTATTCATGAAACTGTATGAACAAGCGTTTTCTGACTGAGAAAAGACGTTTTAGAGCGTTTCCAAGCATGCCTTTGTTTCATGAGCTAAGATGCCTAAAATCACTATTGGTGTTCCTAGAAGGCTCTAAGTAAGTGTTTCATGCACTGAGGCTCTAACTTTATATGAAATGTATGAAACTTCTAACACATCAAGGAGTGTCTTTCTGCAATGTAAATAACATTTCTTTCATGCATGTGAAACATTTTTAATGTGGGTCAGCTTTATTCATGAAACTTTATGAACTGTCGTTTTCTCACTGAGAAAAGACGTTTTAGAGCGTTTCCAAGTATGCCTTGGTTTGATGAGCTGAGTTGCCTAAAATAAGTATTGGCATTCCTAGAAGGCTCTAACTAATCGTTTTATGAACTGAGGCTCTATCTAAATTTCATATGCAAAAAACTTCTAACACATCAAGAAGTGTCTTTCTGCATTGTAAATAGCATTCCGTTCATGCATGTGAAACATTTTTAATGTGGGTCGGGTTTATTCATGAAACTGTATGAACAAGCGTTTTCTGACTGAGAAAAGACGTTTTAGAGCGTTTCCAAGCATGCCTTGGTTTCATGAGCTGAGATGCCTAAAAACATTTCTGGCGATCCTAGAAGGGCCTAACTAAGCGTTTTATGAACTGCGTCTCTAACTAAATTTCATATGCAAAAAACTTCTAACACATCAAAATTTGTCTTTCTGCATTGTAAATAACATTCCTTTCATGCATGTGAAACATTTTTAATGTGGGTCAGCTTTTTTCATAAATCTTTATGAGCTTTCCTTTTCATACTGAGAAAAGACGTTTTAGAGCGTTTCCAAGCATGCCTTGGTTTGCTGAGCTGAGTTGCCTAAAATAAGTTTTGGCATTCCTAGAAGGCTCTAACTAATCGTTTTATGCACTGAGGCTCTATCTAAATTTCATATGCAAAAAACTTCTAACACATCAAGAAGTGTCTTTCTGCATTGTAATTAACATTCCGTTCATGCATGTGAAACATTTTTAATGTGGGTCGGGTTTATTCATGAAACTGTATGAACAAGCCTTTTTCTGACTGAGAAAAGACGTTTTAGAGCGTTTCCAAGCATGCCTTGGTTTCATGAGCTAAGATGCCTAAAATCACTACTGGCGTTTCTAGAGGGCTCTAACTAAGTGTTTTATGCACTGAGACTCTAACTTAATATGAAATGTATGAAACTTCTAACACATCAAGGAGTATCTTTCTGCATTGTAAATAACATTTCTTTCATGCATGTGAAACATTTTTAATATGGATCAGCTTTATTCATGAAACTGTATGAACAAGGGTTTTCTGACTGAGAAAAGACGTTTTAGAGTGTTTCCAAGCATGCCTTGGTTTCATGAGCTAAGATGCCTAAAATCACTATTGGCGTTCCTAGAGGGCTCTAACTAAGTGTTTTATGCACTGAGGCTCTATCTAAATTTCATATGCAAAAAACTTCTAACAAATCGAGAAGTGTCTTTCTGCATTGTAAATAACATTCCTTTCATGCATGTGAAACATTTTTAATATGGCTCAGCTTTTTTCATGAAACTTCATGAACTTTCGTTTTCTGACTGAGAAAAGACGTTTAAGAGCGTTTCCAGGCATGCCTTGGTTTTATGAGCTGAGATGCTTAAAAACATTTTTGGCGATCCTAGAAGGCCCTAACTAAGCGTTTTATGGACTGAGGCTCTAACTATATTTCATATGCACAAAACTTCTAACACATCAAGAAGTGTCTTTCTGCATTGTAAATAACATTCCTTTCATGCATGTGAAACATTTTTGATGTGGGTCAGCTTTTTTCATAAATCTTTATGAACTTTCCTTTTCATACTGAGAAAAGACGTTTTACAGCGTTTCCAAGCATGCCTTGGTTTCCTGAGCTGAGTTGCCTAAAATAAGTATTGGCATTCCTAGAAGGCTCTAACTAATCGTTTTATGAACTGAGGCTCTATCTAAATTTCATATGCAAAAAACTTCTAACACATCAAGAAGTGTCTTTCTGCATTGTAATTAACATTCCGTTCATTCATGTGAAACATTTTTAATATGGGTTAGCTTTATTCATGAAACTTTATGAACTGTCGTTTTCTGACTTAGAAAAGACGTTTTAGAGCGTTTCCAAGCATGCCTTAGTTTCCTGAGCTGAGTTGCCTAAAATAAGTATTGGCATTCCTAGAAGGCTCTAACTAAGTGTTTTATGCACTGAGGCTCTAACTTTATATGAAATGTATGAAACTTCTAACACATCAAAAATTGTCTTTCTGCATTGTAAATAACATTCCGTTCATGCATGTGAAACATTTTTAATGTGGGTCAGCTTTATTCATGAAACTTCATGAACTTTCGTTTTCTCACTGAGAGAAGACGTTTTAGAGCGTTTCCAAGCATGCCTTTGTTTCATGAGCTAAGATGCCTAAAATCACTATTGGCGTTCCTAGAAGGCTCTAACTAAGTGTTTTATGCACTGAGGCTCTAACTTTATATGAAATGTATGAAACTTCTAACACATCAAGGAGTGTCTTTCTGCAATGTAAATAACATTTCTTTCATGCATGTCAAACATTTTTAATGTGGGTCAGCTTTATTCATGAAATTTAATGAACTGTCGTTTTCTCACTGAGAAAAGACGTTTTAGAGCGTTACCAAGCAAGCCTTAGGTTCAAGAGCTGAGATGCTTAAAAACATTTTTGGCGATCCTAGAAGGCCCTAACTAATCGTTTTATGAACTGAGGCTCTATCTAAATTTCATATGCAAAAAACTTCTAACACATCAAGAAGTATCTTTCTGCATTGTAAATACCATTCCGTTCATGCATGTGAAACATTTTTAATGTGGGTCGGGTTGATTCATAAAACTGTATGAACAAGCGTTTTCTGACTGAGAAAAGACGTTTTAGAGCATTTCCAAGCATGCCTTGATTTCATGAGCTGAGTTGCCTAAAATAAGTATTGGCATTCCTAGAAGGCTCTAACTAATCGTTCTATGCACTGAGGCTCTAACTTAATATGAAATGTATGAAACTTCTAACACATCAAGCAGTGTCTTTCTGCATTGTAAATAACATTTCTTTCATGCATGTGAAACATTTTTAATGTGGGTCAGCTTTATTCATGAAACTTTATGAACTGTCGTTTTCTCACTGAGAAAAGACGTTTTAGAGCGTTTCCAAGTATGCCTTGGTTTGCTGAGCTGAGTTGCCTAAAATAAGTATTGGCATTCCTAGAAGGCTCTAACTAATCGTTTTATGCACTGAGGCTCTATCTAAATTTCATATGCAAAAAACTTCTAACACATCAAGAAGTGTCTTTCTACATTGTAATTAACATTCCGTTCATGCATGTGAAACATTTTTAATGTGGGTCGGGTTTATTCATGAAACTGTATGAACAAGCCTTTTTCGGACTGAGAAAAGACGTTTTAGAGCGTTTCCAAGCATGCTTTGGTTTCATGAGCTAAGATGGCTAAAATCACTACTGGCGTTCCTAGAGGGCTCTAACTAAGTGTTTTATGCACTGAGACTCTAACTTAATATGAAATGTATGAAACTTCTAACACATCAAGGAGTATCTTTCTGCATTGTAAATAACATTTCTTTCATGCATGTGAAACATTTTTAATATGGATCAGCTTTATTCATGAAACTGTATGAACAAGGGTTTTCTGACTGAGTATGACGTTTTAGAGCGTTTCCAAGCATGCCTTGGTTTCATGAGCTGAGATGCCTAAAAACATTTCTGGCGATCCTAGAAGGCCCTAACTAAGCGTTTTATGATCTGAGTCTCTAACTAAATTTCATATGCAAAAAACTTCTAACATATCAAGAAGTGTCTTTCTGCATTGTAAATAACATTCCGTTCATGCATGTGAAACATTTTTAATGTGGGTCGGGTTTATTCATGAAACTGTATGAACAAGCGTTTTCTGACTGAGAAAAGACGTTTTAGAGCGTTTCCAAGCATGCCTTGGTTTCATGAGCCAAGATGCCTAAAATCACTATTGGCGTTCCTAGAGGGCTCTAACTAAGTGTTTTATGCACTGAGGCTCTATCTAAATTTCATATGCAAAAAACTTCTAACACATCAAGAAGTGTCTTTCTGCATTGTAAATAACATTCCTTTCATGCATGTGAAACATTTTTAATGTGGGTCGGCTTTTTTTATGAATCTTTATGAACTTTCCTTTTCATGCTGAGAAAAGACGTTTTAGAGGGTTTCCAAGTATGCCTTGGTTTGCTGAGCTGAGTTGCCTAAAATAAGTATTGGCATTCCTAGAAGGCTCTAACTAATCGTTTTATGAACTGAGGCTCTATCTAAATTTCATATGCAAAAAACTTCTAACACATCAAGAAGTGTCTTTCTGCTTTGTAAATAACATTCCTTTCATGCATGTGAAACATTTTTAATATGGGTCAGCTTTTTTCATAAATCTTTATGAACTTTTCTTTTCATGATGAGAAGAAAAAGGCGTTTTTAGAAGCGTTTCCAAGCATGCATGGTTTTGCTAGCTGAGTTTCCTAAAATAAGTATTAGCATTCGAGAAGGCTCTAACTAATCGTTTTATGCACTGAGGCTCTATCTAAATTTCATATACAAAACACTTCTAACACATCAAGAATTGTCTTTCTGCATTAATAAATAACGCATTCAGTTCATACATGTGAAACATTTTTAATGTGGGTCAGGTTTATTCATGAAACTGTATGAACAAGCGTTTTCTGACTGAGAAAAGGCGTTTTAAACGTTCCAAACGTACCTTGGTTTCATGAGCTAGAGATGCCTAAAACATTTCACAAGCGTCCTAGGAGGCCCTAACTAAGCGTTTATGAACTCGTCTCTAACTAAATTTCATATACAAAAACTTCTAACACATCAAGAATTTGTCTTTCTGCATTGTAAATAACATTCCACTCATGCATGTGAAACATTTTTAATGTGGGTCCAGCTTTTTTCATAAATCTTTATGAACTTTCCTTTTCATACTGAGAAAGAGCGTTTTAGAAGCGTTTCCAAGCATGCCTTGGTTTTGCTGAGTACAAGGAGTTGCCCTAAAATAAGTATTGGCATTCCTAGAGGCTCCTAACTTAATCGTTTATGCTGAGGCTCTATCTAAATTTCATATGCAAAATCTTCTAGCCCACATCAAAGTGTCTTTCATTGTAATTGCCTTCCGTTCATGCATGTGAAACATTTTAATGTGGAGTCGGGTTTATTCATGAAACTGTATGAACAAGCCAACTTTCTGACTGAGAAAAGACGTTTTAGAGCGTTTCCAAGCATGCCTTGGTTTCATGAGCTAAGATGCCTAAAATCACTACTGGCGTTTCTAGAGGGCTCTAACTAATTGTTTTATGCACTGAGACTCTAACTTAATATGAAATGTATGAAACTTCTAACACATCAAGGAGTATCTTTCTGCATTGTAAATAACATTTCTTTCATGCATGTGAAACATTTTTAATATGGATCAGCTTTATTCATGAAACTGTATGAACAAGCGTTTTCTGACTGAGAAAAGACGTTTTAGAGCGTTTCCAAGCATGCCTTGGTTTCATGAGCTAAGATGCCTAAAATCACTATTGGCGTTCCTAGAGGACTAAGTGTTTTATGCACTGAGGCTCTATCTAAATTTCATATGCAAAAAACTTCTAACACATCAAGAAGTGTCTTTCTGCATTGTAAATAACATTCCTTTCATGCATGTGAAATATTTTTAATGTGGGTCAGCTTTATTCATGAAACTTAATGAACTTTCGTTTTCTGACTGAGCAAAGACGTTTTAGAGCGTTTCCAAGCATTCCTTGGTTTTATGAGCTGAGTTGCCTAAAACATTTTTTGCGATCCTAGAAGGCCCTAACTAAAGTTTTATGCATTGGGGCTCTAACTAAATTTCATATGCAAAAACTTCTAACACATCAAAGAAGTGTCTTTCTGCATTGTAAAAACATTCCCTTTCTATTGCATGTGAAACATTTTTAATGTGGAATTAGGCTTTTTCATAAATCTTTATGAACTTTCCTTTCATGCTGAGAAAAGGCGTTTTTAGAGTTTCAAGCATGCCTTGGTTTCCTGAGCTAGGTTACTAAAATAGAGTATTGGCATTCCTAGAAGGCTCTAACTTAATCGTTTATGAACTGAGGCTCTATCTAAATTTCATATACAAAACTTCTAACACATCAGAAGTGTCTTTCTGCATTGTAAATAACATTCCGTTCATGCATGTAAACATTATTTTAATGTGGGTGGGTTGATTCAGCAGAACTTCTTATGAACAAAGCGTTTTCCTGACTGAGAAAAAGAGCGTTTTAGAAACGCATTTCAAGCATGCCTTGGTTTCACATGAGCTGAGGTTGCCTAAAATAAGTATTGGCATTTCTAAGTCTAACTAGTCGTTCTATGCACTTTGAGGGCTCTAACTTAATATGGGAAATGTATGAAACTTCCTAACACATCAAGAAGTGTCTTTCTGCATTGTAAATAACATTTCTTTCATGCATGTGAAACATTTTTAATGTGGGTCAGCTTTATTCATGAAACTTTATGAACTGTCGTTTTCTCACTGAGAAAAGACGTTTTAGAGCGTTTCCAAGTATACCTTGGTTTGCTGAGCTGAGTTGCCTAAAATAAGTATTGGCATTCCTAGAAGGCTCTAACTAATCGTTTTATGCACTGAGGCTCTATCTAAATTTCATATGCAAAAAACTTCTAACACATCAAGAAGTGTCTTTCTACATTGTAATTAACATTCCGTTCATGCATGTGAAACATTTTTAATGTGGGTCGGGTTTATTCATGAAACTGTATGAACAAGCCTTTTTCGGACTGAGAAAAGACGTTTTAGAGCGTTTCCAAGCATGCTTTGGTTTCATGAGCTAAGATGGCTAAAATCACTACTGGCGTTCCTAGAGGGCTCTAACTAAGTGTTTTATGCACTGAGACTCTAACTTAATATGAAATGTATGAAACTTCTAACACATCAAGGAGTATCTTTCTGCATTGTAAATAACATTTCTTTCATGCATGTGAAACATTTTTAATATGGATCAGCTTTATTCATGAAACTGTATGAACAAGGGTTTTCTGACTGAGTATGACGTTTTAGAGCGTTTCCAAGCATGCCTTGGTTTCATGAGCTGAGATGCCTAAAAACATTTCTGGCGATCCTAGAAGGCCCTAACTAAGCGTTTTATGATCTGAGTCTCTAACTAAATTTCATATGCAAAAAACTTCTAACATATCAAGAAGTGTCTTTCTGCATTGTAAATAACATTCCGTTCATGCATGTGAAACATTTTTAATGTGGGTCGGGTTTATTCATGAAACTGTATGAACAAGCGTTTTCTGACTGAGAAAAGACGTTTTAGAGCGTTTCCAAGCATGCCTTGGTTTCATGAGCCAAGATGCCTAAAATCACTATTGGCGTTCCTAGAGGGCTCTAACTAAGTGTTTTATGCACTGAGGCTCTATCTAAATTTCATATGCAAAAAACTTCTAACACATCAAGAAGTGTCTTTCTGCATTGTAAATAACATTCCTTTCATGCATGTGAAACATTTTTAATGTGGGTCGGCTTTTTTTATGAATCTTTATGAACTTTCCTTTTCATGCTGAGAAAAGACGTTTTAGAGGGTTTCCAAGTATGCCTTGGTTTGCTGAGCTGAGTTGCCTAAAATAAGTATTGGCATTCCTAGAAGGCTCTAACTAATCGTTTTATGAACTGAGGCTCTATCTAAATTTCATATGCAAAAAACTTCTAACACATCAAGAAGTGTCTTTCTGCTTTGTAAATAACATTCCTTTCATGCATGTGAAACATTTTTAATATGGCTCAGCTTTTTTCATGAAACTGCATGAACTAGCGTTTTCTGACTGAGAAAAGACGTTTTAGAGCGTTTCCAAGCATGCCTTAGTTTCCTGTGCTGAGTTGCCTAAAATAAGTATTGGCATTCCTAGAAGGCTCTAACTAATCGTTTTATGAACTGAAGCTCTATCTAAATTTCATTTGCAAAAAACTTCTAACACATCAAGAAGTGTCTTTCTGCATTGTAAATGACATTCCGTTCATGCATGTGAAACATTTTTAATGTGGGTCATGTTTATTCATGAAACTGTATGAACAAGCGTTTTCTGACTGAGAAAAGACGTTTTAGAGCGTTTCCAAGCATGCCTTGGTTTCATGAGCTGAGATGCCTAAAAACATTTCTGGCGATCCTAGAAGGCCCTAACTAAGCGTTTTATGAACTGCGTCTCTATCTAAATTTCATATGCAAAAAACTTCTAACACATCAAAATTTGTCTTTCTGCAATGTAAATAACATTTCTTTAATGCATGTGAAACATTTTTAATATGGGTCAGCTTTTCCCATAAATCTTTATGAACTTTCGTTTTCTTACTGAGAAGAGACGTTTTA
>VONZ01003323.1:0-23694 GCA_012976165.1 Labeo catla
ATATGCGAGCTTTACAGTTCTTACCGCGCGCTGGCTCGTGAGTTCTTGGCTTTATTGCAAGGAGCACACCGACAGGGAGCTCGGGAAGTCATAACACTTGGTTTATTAACCATGAGAAGGTGAACATCGTACACTAGCCACATCCGATTACACAGTGCGAGTCATCTCTCCCTCTACGCTCTCCCCAACTGTGTACCAACTATTTTTCTCGCGAGCCTAATCGCGGATCTCTGTTCTCGCGATATTATCCCTACGTCTTATTTAAAGTTATAGAACATTCGTTTTAACCTTCAATTTCACTCCCTACATAATACTCCCTTACCCAACAAGAAATGTCCTCATTTCTAAAACACAACCCATATACTGATATGGAACAAAACAAAATGTATACAGCTGGAACATTCAAAACAAACCATTACCCAAAATCTGTATCAAAAGGGGCCAAATATTACAGAAACATGTGTACCAAAAATGCAACACAAATCACATAGGCCCATTAGGAATCAGTATTTCAAAAACTCTGCAAGATTAAGACTCTTAAGATTCCTTTTTTTTTTTTCGTATATTAAGCCTGTACCTAAAAACAAGTACAGTGAACATTCAGCAAATCAATAAAGTGCAAAATCCTTCAAACGGGACGGCATTCGACGTGTCCTGGGAAGCACATTCCGAGTGGACACTGGATTATCAGGCGATTCAGAAACACCTGTTGACAGTCCAGCTTCAGGTGTGCCCAGTGTTGGAATTAACAGTCCAGAGTCCGAGCCCTGCACATTTCCCATAGGGCAGGAACGCTGTGGGGTTCCAGGCAGTTGCAATTGGGGGTGAGACAACGGTGGTAGCACCAACGGAACCTGAGGTGCGGGAAGTCCCGGTGACACAGGTGTAATGTGGGGTGGGAGGAGTCCAGACAAAGTGTTCAGAGTGTTTGGCTGGACAGGGGAGGAAGGGGAGTTAAGGGTATGGGTCTTCTTTGGGTCAGTAATGTATGGTTTCATGCGATTGTAATGAATGATTTTTGCTTTTGCATGAGGTCTAGATGCGTCTCGCACTTCAAAATTAACAGGGGTGGAATTACCAAAGGGGCATATTGGTTGCAAAACCTCATACGGGCCCACCCAACGTGGATACAGTTTGTTCTGGCGGTGGGCAGGATCATCCACTAAAACCATGTCACCACTGTTATACGGAGTGTATTTCAAATGACGATCATAGTTCAGGCGTTGTTGGTCTTGGGCCTTGTCTCGGAAAGCAGTGGCAGCACGATAAGCACAGGCCAGTCTCTTGCGCAATGTATTCGCATATGCTGCTGGTGTGCCCGCTGTAGCTGAACCGGAAACGTTATTGTCCTGAAGAAGTGTGTTCAAGGGAACGCGGGCTTCCCGGCCATGAGCCAGAAAGAAGGGTGTCAGTCCTGTGCTAGTGTGCGTACTGGTGTTGTAAGCCAATGCAACCTGTGGGAGGTGCTCATCCCACTCCGTACCAGAGTCAAAAAGATGTTTGGAAAGTTCATCTTTTAGAGTACGATTAAATCGTTCAACTGCTCCATCACACTGAGCATGATATGGGGACGTACGGAGCTTCTTGATTGACAACAAGTTACAAAGGCGCTTTATGAGGTCAGATTCAAACTGTCTGCCCTGATCCGAGTGTAGGGCCTCAGGGACACCATGCTGTGGAATGTAGTGGTCAAAGATGCAACCTGCCACTGAGACAGCTGTCTGATCTTTTAATGGATAGAGATTGACAAACTTGGTGTACAGGTCCATCATTACTAGTACATAGCGGTTACCCTTGGTTGAAATAGGCAACTCTGTTATATCTGCGGCCACTATTTGGAATGGACGTTCAGGAGAGATAGGAATGAGTGGCGCCTGTGGTCGGGGTACAGGAGAACGCCGCGACTGGCAAGCTGTACATTGGGAGCAATGTTTGGCGATGTCTTTAGACATATAAGGCCAGTAAAAGGACCGTGTTGCTCTGTCCAATGTTTTGGCCAGACCATAGTGACCCACTGATGGGTGCCCATGGACATGACTGAGTACTTCAGGAATCAATGATGTAGGAATGACCACCTGCAAAGTATTATCGCCAAAAGAGTTGCGTAAGTGTCGACATAACACACCATTGTGAATGATGAGGCGACTAAACTGCGTCCACAGCTTTCTGAGGGATGGGGAAGCATCACGTAGCCTCCATAAGGGTGGTCTATGCCCTGTTTCTATCCAAGAGAAAACAACAACTAAATCTGGATCCGACCTTTGTTTTTCCATCACATCCCACTCACTTTGGATTAGAACGAGATTTGATGTAACGTGACTTAAAACAGGTGTGGGCAACAGATCATGTTTGTTCGTGGACAATGTTTGGGTGTATGCTGACACCGGTTTTGCTTGCAAAGGTACTGACGTGGTCTGAGTTGCTACCGAAAAGGTGGACACATCACCCCGAGAGCAACTATCAGATTCCACAGGAGTAGTGTCTGGTCGCCTAGACATGGCGTCTGCATTAAGGTGTTTAGCGCCATCACGATGAATGACACGCCAATCATAAAGGTCCAACTCTATGGCCCAACGAGCTCGTCTACCTGTAGGGTCATGATCTAAAGGAAGTTTCTTAAGACCCACCAGAGGCTTATGATCCGTAATTATAGTGAACGGGTGACAAGCCAGATAGTGTCGGAAGTGGCGAACCGACCACACAATGGCATACAACTCTCGATCGAAAGTAGACCATTTTCGTTCTGAAGCAGACAGCACATGACTGGCATACGCTATGACATGCTCTTTTCCTTCCACCTGTTGTGAAAGAACTGAGCCCACAGAATGAAGGGAAGCATCTGTGTAAAGAAGGAAAGGAGCTGAAAGATTTGGAAAAGCCATAATTGGCGATGAAGTCAGAGCCTGTTTCAGTACACTGAAAGCTTCATTTGCTTCAGCTGACCAAGAGAATGATACTCCCTTATGTGTAAGATGGTACAAGGGTTCAGCCGTGTGTGCAAAATGTCTAATAAATCGACGGTAATAGGAACACAGACCCAGAAAAGCTCTGACCTGTGTGGCTGATTTTGGGACTGGCCATGTCTTGACTTTATCTATGTTAGATGGGTCTGGCTCAACACCGGCACTGGAAACACGGTGGCCCAGAAAAGTAACAGAAGAATGTGCTAGATGACACTTGGATGGCTTAAGTTTTAGGCCAGCTGTACGGAATCGCTGGAAAACTTCACGTAAGTGCTGTAAGTGTTGTGGGAAATCAGCACTGTAAACGATAATATCGTCTAAGTAGATTAAACAAACGCTCCAGTGCAGACCCCGAAGCACAAGTTCCATTAAGCGCTGGAAACTGGGCGGGGCATTGGAGATGCCCATTGGCATCATACGGAATTGATATAGCCCAGTACCAGTAGAAAAAGCAGTCTTTTCTTTGTCATTTGGGTTAAGTGGTATTTGCCAGTAACCAGCAGTCAAATCGATAGTGCTAAACACTCTAGCTCCAGAAAGCCTGTCAAGGGTATCATCCACCCGAGGAAGAGGATGTGAATCTTTAATTGTAACTTCATTGAGGCGTCTGTAATCAACACAGAACCGGTGTGTGCCATCCTTTTTCCGGACAAGCACAACCGGAGCTGACCATGGACTATGAGACTCCTCAATGATGTTGTGGTCCAAGAGCTTTGACACCTCTTGTTGCATTACAGCCTGAGTAGCTGGTGATGTTCTATATGGGCGCAATTTTATTGGAGTAGCATCACCGGTATTAATGCTATGTGTAATCACATTAGTTTTTCCATAGTCATGAGAATGAGAGCTAAAAATGTCAGCAAACTCTGTCAGCAGGCTCCTGAGCTGTGCGCGTTCTTCAGCATTTAACTCTGTATCCTCCAAATGCACTTCAGGCATTGGATGGACAGCTTCTGTAGAAGTAGTCACGGCTGAGACTAACGTATACTCATCATGTGTATTGCCAGTGACTGAGAAAAGCTGACCTAATGGGCATCCAGCATCAAGAGAGACTTGTTCGCTAGTCGGATTAACAACTCGAGCCATGCCCCTCCCTTTGTGAATGGAGGTCAGCGTTCGAGCGACGCCCAAAGTCACAACTGGAGGAGGCTGTGGTTCCAGTATACCCACATACGTGTCAGTAAAAGGATTCGCTACACCATTATCTTTGACAGAAATTGGGATTACCATCTCTGACATAGGTGGGACAGTCACCTGAGCGACACTAACTGCAGAACTTTGTACTGGAATCAGTGACTGGGGTGGTGAAAGAGGCACCGAGGTGTTATATAGTTGTAAACGTGCATTTGGTATGTCAACAGTAACGTTGTGCTCAATTAGAAAATCCCATCCTATTAAAACAGGATGAGTAGCGGTACGTACTACATGGAATACATGGGAAAATGTGACATCCCCAATATGTATGGGAGCTGTCACAGAGCCAAGTATATCCAGTAGCTGTCCAGTTACTGATGACGCTAACACAAATGACTTACTGATAGATTGAGTAGACAAAGCTGGAATGGATTTACGACAGTCATCAGTAATGAGAGATAGACCCGACCCCGTATCCACTAAAGCATGAAGTTCAGCACCAGCTAATGCAATTTGAATAAACGGTGTGGGTGGAGTAGAGTTACAACCAACTAAATCAGAGTGGACCATTACTGGGGATGAAGCTGGCATTTGGTCCCCAATGACAGCTTCTACTCGTTTCCCTGCTGTGGTGAGAAAGGGGCTTTCTCTCTGTGAGACTGAGAGAAGTGTACATGGCGCGTGGGGGAGGTATAATACCTCTGTGAACTATAGGAATGGGGGGGTGGTGATGGAGAGCTATGTCTGCGATAACTGGAATGTCTGTACTGTGGACTGGGTGAGGGTGAGCGAGCATAATGGGCTCCATGGTCATGATCGAGATCAGGCCGGCGCTCCCGTGAAAACGAGCGGCCAGACCTGGAGTTCTCATAACGATATCTGTGGGGGATGAATTGGTCAGATTGTGTGGTGTGAGGGGGGTGTGACTCACGACTACGGGAAGAATTAGAGTAGCTACAATGTCTTTGGTAAGAGATGTCATCAATTGGGGAAGGCTGATCATGTTCAGAGTATCCACGGTGGTGCTGTGAAGAACAACATTCGTCCCGAGGGTGTTGGCGTCGACCTCTCTGTGCATGTTGTGCAGTACAGCAGCAGTCTTGATGACGATGATGGTCGTCCAAGCCAGGCTGGCGATGGCGTGCTGTGATGTCGTAGTCGACAGCTGCACAGGTCTGATGTGAAGAGAGTGTGGAAGATGTAACCTCGTCCTGAAGACTGGAAATCCGCTGCGAAAGCTGGTCCACACGTTCATCCGTCCGTCGTAGATGAGACTGGCGTAAGGCATGCAAGTCAGTTCGGAGTTCAGCTATGGCTGATGCCAGTTCAGTGATGTGGGTTGCTGTCACTGTGTTAGCTGATGGCTGTTGGTGCACCATCACAGGCATAACAGCTGAAGGGTTAGCAACACTGATGGCCAACTGAGCACGTTCACATTGAGTGGCTACTTTCAAAGCATTGTCCAAAGTCACAGCACCATGCTCATGAATTTTCAGTTGAAGCGATGGGTCTAAACCGGTCACAAATCTACGAAAAATTTCGCAATTCCGTGCTGCTGCATCATATTGCGGAAATGCTTCAGTCACTAAATTTGTGAGCTCAGCAGCATAGACTTCAAGAGGTTCTTGTGGTTTACGGGGACGGGCATTCAAAAACGTCTGAAATGTGGCCAAAAATGTCGTGCGGCCAAAAACAGTGGTCAGACTGGCTTTAGTTAACTCATAGTCAGCTTTCACTTCAGGTGGGAGAGACTGCCAATATGCAAATGCCGGGCCAGTAAGCTTCACAGGGAGAAGTTTGGCTTTATCAGGGGATACAGCTGAGACATTAAGTGCAACTTCAAATCTCTGTATCCATGCACTAAAAGGCTCTGTACCATCTCCCGAAAAAGGATGAGGAAGGTCAATTTTAAATGGCAGATGTGGGTTTGCTGCGTCTGCAACATGTCTGTCTCTCTGTATTGCAGCTGCGTCATTCTCGTCGTCCGCCATTTTGTGTGAGAGAGAACGCACGTAATCCGAACTTGCAAAAAGAGTGCGTGAAAAAACTGTGCAAAACAGTATCAACGTCTCTGCAGGTTAAAGTGGCGATATTCACATCGTTCAATACGGAAAAAAAACAAGTGTCCTTACAAAACAAGCCAACCAGCGCTGCCACCAGTGTAACGCGCGTTGTTTCTATATGCGAGCTTTACAGTTCTTACCGCGCGCTGGCTCGTGAGTTCTTGGCTTTATTGCAAGGAGCACACCGACAGGGAGCTCGGGAAGTCATAACACTTGGTTTATTAACCATGAGAAGGTGAACATCGTACACTAGCCACATCCGATTACACAGTGCGAGTCATCTCTCCCTCTACGCTCTCCCCAACTGTGTACCAACTATTTTTCTCGCGAGCCTAATCGCGGATCTCTGTTCTCGCGATATTATCCCTACGTCTTATTTAAAGTTATAGAACATTCGTTTTAACCTTCAATTTCACTCCCTACAATACTATGATATATACCGGTGTTTTACTCTAAAAATAGCAAACATTTATTCATAAACTTTGTGTCCGCGTCTGGTCATCACAAATACTATGTTTATTTAATTATGAATGTTAGCACTTATAATACAGTACAGTTTTAAGTTTTGCCGTACTGTCTATTTGGTGCTGGCTGTGCATTATGACTCTTCACATCATTTTTTTTCGCGATTAATATTGTTATTATTATTATTATTAAAGTAATATTGTATTTTCTACTTGCTCTCCTTTGCATTATTAACTTCAGGGTGTAAATGTACGTTGCATAATGTGCCCAGGGATATACATAATAAAATAATATAATACTAAATAAGACATGACTCCGATTAATGGCTTTATTCCTTTTGGATCTGGATTACGTTGTTGTATTGAGTTTATGCATCATCCGGACTCAGAATTGTTTCATTTATTCTTGGGGAAATGTGCATTTGGATATAAACGCTGTCATAATTTACCATGATGTAGTGATTCGAGGGAAATGACTGAGTAAATTGGAGTAAATTGGAGAACAGAAACTATAGCTGGCGCTATGTTGCGCATATATTATATTGACGAGTACCGGTCTGAGTGCCCATATAAATTACAAACAAGTAAAATGTTGTTTCTTTGTTGATTATATAACAACTTGGAAAGCAGACAAAAAAGAAAAGGTAAAAGGCATTATTTGAGACAAGAGCATATTAATATAATAGGCACAGACCTGTAGCGGAACTGACTTTACCCTGCGCTGACGTCACTTCCGATTTTTGTGAAAAAGGCTAATTCGAACGTTCAGCGCGTCACTTGATCAACTGCTGAATTCAAATCTGCTTTGGCGCTTTGACTGGCGCTGAGCCAGATCGGACGCCCTGAGCGCTTATCATATTATCGCAACTATTCCGTGTTTTCAACCATATAATGCTTATTTTAGGTTCCAGACATTTACATACACATACGTCCTAGTAAAACGATGCATTTATAGTTAGCAAAATACACGCCGATGTCTATGGCAGCGGCAATAATGATCCTTACAAATGTTATCTGACGACATGTTTTATTGATATCATATACACATTGTGTAGGTAACTATAAAGTTTACTCTGCTTTTCTCCAAGCTCACCAGAGACTTACTTTAATGTTTTTCGGGAGGAGAGGATGAATTTGCGTTTTGTAAATCGGACAGCTTGGATTCAGCGCGAACTAACATGGCGGCGCCCATCACCCGGTATAGATCAACTAACGCGGTCATTATAAAAGTGTTTAAACTTCCAAATACATTTACTTGCACATATTTCAGAATCGGAATATCAGATATTTCATAATACAGTGAGCACGTTTGTGAATATTAATAATAAAAAGGGAAAAAACTATATAAAAGTGATGCATGTGTCATACAGCGCTATTGTGGCTGCGTTGTGTCACGTGAGAAACACGATGCGTCGCCATGGAAACCGTAAGGCTATACGTTCTAAATAACGGTCGTCTAAAAAAAACTCACTCTGGGGGCTCAGCTAGAATATTTTAAACTCATGTGTGAAAGGGTTAAGAAACCACAACTAGACTCTAGTGAACTGGCAAATTATAGACCCATTTCTAATCTTCTGTTTATGTCTAAAATTTTAGAAAAAGTTGTGTCTGCTCAATTGAGCTCCTTCTTGCAAAAAACAATCTCTTTAAAGAATTTCAATCATGTTTCATGCCCCATCATAGCACAGAAACTGCACTTGTTAAAATCACGAATGACTTCGTGATTTGTGGCTGCATCTCATTGCTACTGTAGTTTTACTTGATCTTAGTGCTGCGTTCGACACTATAGATCATGACATACTCATAGATCAACTACAAAACTATGTGGGTATTCAAGGGCAGGCTTTAAGATGTTTGGATATTTAAGACACATGTTTGGTACGTCAAAATAACATCCACATGGATGGCAGGACCCAAGGTTTCCCAGCAGAACATTGCCCAAAGCATCACACTGCTTCAGCCAGCTTGCCTTCTTCCCATAGTGCATCCTGGTCCCATGTGTTCCCCAGGTAAGCGACGCACCCGGCCATCCATGTTATGTAAAAGAAAATGTGATTTATTAGACCAAGTCACATTCTTCCATTGCTCTGTGGTCCAGTTTTGATGCTCAAGTGCCCACTGTTGGCGCTTTTAGCTGTGGACAGGGGTCAGCATTCACCCTGATGGGTCTGCGGCGACGCAGCCTCATATACAACAAACTGCGATGAACTGTGTATTTTGACACCTTTCCATCAGAACTTCTTGAGCAATCTGAGCTACAGTAGCTTGTTTGTTAAATCTGACCACACAGGCCAGCCTTCGCTCCCCATGTGGCCACCCATGACACTGTAGCCGGTTCACCACTGTTCCTTCCTTGGACCACTTTTGTTAGATACTGACCACTGCAGAACAGAAACACCCCACAAGAGTTGCAGTTTTGGAGATGCTCTAACCGAGTCATCTAGCTATTACAGTTTAGCCCTGGTCAAACTCAAATCCTTATGCTTGTCCATTTTTCCTGCTTCTAACACATCAACTTTGAGGACAAAGTGTTCACTTGTTGCCTAATATATCCCACCCACTAACAGGTGTTGTGTTATTCACTTCACTTGTCAGTGGTCATAAATGTTATGCCTGATTGGTGTATATGCATAAAAGACATCTTGTAGCATTCATGCAAAAAGCAACTTAAAATCAGAATGAAACAGGAAGTTGTGAACACCTTTACTGTGTCTTCGTAACATCATGTAAATACAATTCTTCTAAATAAAACAAATGTTGTTACAGTACAGTTATTAGTCCACCCTGAAGCTACCTTCCCTGCTGAAGGGCAAAATGGAGATGTCTACAGGCTCTGGGCTAGGATAAGGATAGGCTGTGATAGGACTAGAAGCAGAAACACATATGGCCTCTGGTATTGGCTTTTGGACAGACATGGCCTCTGGCTGAGAGTCTTAGGGTCTGTGTTAGCCATGGACATCAGCTCATTGCAAATGATGCAATTCTCCGCTATCTTTTCCTGTCGGAAGGGCAGAGGGTAGCGATAGTTACTTTGACTGAAATGAACAGGACAATGTGCGGTATGTCTCTAGGTGAAAAACACACTAGATATTGAAGTTCACTCCATTACTCCATGCAGAGCTGTCTCTGTTGGCTTTATTATGTAGGTCTGCTCATCTGTAACATTGAACTTGTATTGAAAAGAACAAGGTTGCTGAACCCAGTTATAGAAATTTGTTCAGACAAACAAACAAACAAACCAAAAGAAAAATCCAGGGAACAAGTATATCTGAAATAAAACTAGAAAATTCAGCAAGAACTACCCAGGCACTGAGAACATGCAATATAAATAATTTATACTTTCACAGGTCAAAAGTTTCTTATGTTCCCACATGTTGACCAAGGCTACATTTATTTGATCGAAATTACAGAAAAACAGTAATGTTGTGAAATACTATTAAAATTTAAAGGAGTGATTTTATATTTAAATATTTTAATGTACTAAAAGTAAACATTTTTGTGACTATTTGTGGTATTTGGATATTCTGACTGATCAAAGGTAGTGTATGCGGTATGGGAACCACTGCAGTATAGGAAAAACACAGATCTGTAAACTTATAAAACTTATAAAACCATAATACTGTATTGCATGAATATAGCATAGAGTCATGCACCTTTTTTCGCCAGTGTGATGTAGCCCTATACAAGATTAGACACTTCAACCAAGCAAATGGCCTGCTGAAGTGGCCAAGGTGATTTCTGCAAACATTTTATACAAACACATTTTTACCTAAAAAATAAATAAATAAAAAAATACATTGAAGTATGTGATAATACCTAAAAGGCCACACTGACTAGATATGGGTAAGTAAAACCATTATTTTGATTTATATCCAAATCACGGTTAATACAGTATTTTTCTGCAAAATATTTTCCATTTTTTGCTAATAAGTATATCAGTACTATTATTATGTGTACAGAAGAAGTGTCAGAAATTGATGAGTACCAAAGAAATGGAGATTATTTTGCCATCAGTACCGCAAACGCCACAAAAAAACTATTAACCCTTTGAGCGGTACGGTCCCACATATGGGATTCTATTTTCTGTGCCCCTGGGAGTACGGTCCCACATATGGGATTTAGAACGTTCGGTGACGTCACGCAACTGCCAAATTCAAACTGTGTTTCCGCGCGTTGTCTGGCGCTGAGCCAGAGAGAGACGCTCGCTGCGCTTGTCATATAATCACAGTTGTGCTGTGTTTTCAAGGACTTAACGTTTATTTTAGGTTTCAGAAATTTAAATACACATAAATACTAGTAAAACAATACATTTAGAGTTTGTAAAATACACACGGATGTCTATGGAAGCAGCAATAACAATCCATTCAAGTATAATTTGCCGACGTGTTTGATTTATATCAGAAACACATAGTGTAATTAACGATATAATTCACTCCATTCCTTTCCCACTTCACCAGCTACTTACTTGCATGTGCTTCGGGAGAAACCGATGAATTTACGTGCTGTAAATCCGGCTGACAGGACTCTGAACGACAGCGCGAACAAACATGGCGGCGCCCATCTCACGTTATAGATCACGATCCAGATCATTTCTAAAGGTTTTAAAACGGCAAAATACACTCACTTACACGTATTCGTGAATTGGAATATCAGATAGTTGAAGACATGGTAAGCAAGTGTGTGAATATTTTGAATAAAAAAGGAAAAACGAAATAAAAGCGATACGTCTGTCATACAGCGCTACAGTGGCTGCGGTGTCAATCATGACGTGTCGCCATGGAAACAATAAAGTGAACGTTCTAAAATAACGGTCGCCTAAAAAAACTCACTCTGGGGGGTCAGATAGAATATTTTAAACTCACCAGTGAAAGGGTTAAATATCCTTGATTCTGATTGGCTGACTGGACTGTGATATTCTAGTGATATTGGAAACCTCAACCATTTCACTGTTTGTTTCACTCTGCTTGCAGTATTTCTCACAGCAAATGTCATGGTGTACACCTAAATCCACTCTAATTTCATAAATAATACTGTTTCTGTGTCATGGAATGTAGTTTTAAGAGTTGTTTTTTTTTTTTTTTTTAAATTTTGAAAATTTCCTTTGTTTTTGGAGATGTAAGTTCCAGGGCATCAGTGGCCAGTCAATGTGGATTGACAGTGGCCAGTATTACGTCGGCCAGATCTTCCGAAATTTAAATTAATTTCCTATAGTGGTTAAACATTAGATATAATTAATTTAGCGTAATCTAACATAATACCTCATGAATTTAGTTACATCATTCTGCCATTAGATGGCAACAAGAGACTCTTTATAAGTAAGTCAGCAGTCAAGACTTTTATATTGAAAGAGACTAAAACAGGGTTGCAAACAAGGAAGTTATTTTTACTTTCAATAACACCTTGTAGGAAGCAGTTAACAAGTGGAATGAGCAGCGCACTCAGTGGATATCACCTATCCCTAACAGATGAAAGCATAGTACGACAAGGATATCGCTTTCCACAGTGGACATTCAAACTAATGTTTTATTGTGAATATGATGATGTGATGATGATGAGTTCAAGAATGAATGCTGTATCATATGCAGGTAATCACACTTGCTCAGTCCATCTCTCTCTCATAACACTCTACGTAATACAGTGAGCTTTTAATACAGTAATACAATAAGTTTTCAGTGAAGCAACTCAACGTTCCTTCATTACTAGTTTTAGTGCAGTTTGCACCAAAGAGGGTTTTTAAAGATGCTCCATTGTTGTTTTTTATGTATTTACCCACTTGTGCTGTTAAACTGTTGTATAAATGCAATATCACACTCGTAGCTGTGCGATATGGCTGTATATCGGCACGCTGTGATTACCTGCGGCGTCATGCCTACACCCAAATCACACCCATGTTGATATACAGCCATATCTACACGGCTATTGCTCATATATTTTACAGTTTTTCAAATTCTTCACTAGTTTGTGGTAACAGAAATTGATGGTAGCATAATAGACTTAAGTGGGAATCACATTTAGTACTTGACTTTTGGAGTGCACTGGTATAGTGTTCTCTGCCAGCCTACTTGACATTTCCTTGGCACCTGCTTGTGACTGCATATCCTTTGTGCCGCTACAGATTATCCAGACAGGATAGCAACCTCAGGCGAAAAAAAAAAAAAATTACTAAACACAAAAAAAGATTTATACCAAAAAAATCTCAGGCCAATTTGTAAAAATTTTTTTTTTTTATTATTGGTGGCTGATTCATACCTTTTACCTGCTTATGCCACATTGACAGTTAGGAGCAGGATTTTGGTTGGATCATCATGCTCACTTTTCCACCCAAAATTACAGTATGTGTTTTCATATCATATTGTATGAATTAGTATAATATCACCACCTTGTAAAATATTTACATTTTCTCAGCATGCTGACTTGGTTTTTGTATATGAATAAACTGTTGTGTTATGATGAACTTAATATTTTTTAAATTTTAATTCTCTCAACACAAGAATGCAATGCAGTCAAAGTACACTGATTTATGTCATGTTTTAACAGATACATAAGACAACATAAGTGACAGTGTTTGATGACATGCATCTGATTAACAGTGATAGCTGAACGATTCAAATCAAGTTTACAGGTCAGGTTTTTGGCTACTTTAACCGTCTTTAAAAGCAATAGCTTCCTGGTTATAGCTGAGATAAGGTTATCCAGGAAATTGTCACTGTAGCAGACTCATGATTCGGTGAAGGATTATATGTTACTGCATTGTGTTTTGCCAACAATGGAACATTTTATCACAAAAACAATTATAGAGAAAGCTGCTAAAACAGTTGGAAATTAATAATAATGTTTCTTTCATATGTAAGCAGCTGTGTTTTGTGTTATTGTATAGATCTAACTCCTAACATGCAGCAGAAATGCAATTTTCTAGCTCTGTCTTATTATTATAGTGCACAAAAGGACTAGAGTAGCTTTGAATTGAATGTCATCTTCCTGTTGAGAGCTCTCAAGAGAAGGCAAAAAAATCTTTTCCAGTCAATAGTCCTGACTCTGTAGTCCAGAAACAAGTCACAACGCAGAAAAGTTACAAAAGCAGTGCATAGGTCACTGAGCATATCAGAAGATATTCTTGGAACCAATGTGTTTGTCTCTCTGTCTGCTTTGATGACAAACTTTAAAAGTACCTGTGAAAAAAACAAACAAACAAACAAACAAACAAGGTGAACAAGTATAAGCTGTTTCTGCACTTGTGAGTAGAATTATTATCAACATTATTCAGCGATTTATGCTTTGATTTACATTTTCAGTGTACACCATCTAACATATATAGTGGATGCTTATAACCAAGATTTAAATTATACATGCTTCTATTTTTTCCTTTATTATCTGTATATTTTTCATTACAGACTTGGTTTAAGTAAAGCAAGTCTTCTTCATGTCTTCATGGATGAACTGAAGCTCAACATAAACTATTTATGAAAAAAGAACAACAACAACAGACATCATGTCATGTTTACAATTATTTATTGATTTTGCGGACACTTTTATCCAAAAGATAAAAGCACGATTAATAAACATTCATTTTTGTCCAAAAACATATTTTACAACAACTGAATGATGACTCATTAAGCTTGTTACATTTCTAACAATAATACGCTTGAAAACAAGCCCAGAATGAATCGAAAAAGATATTTATACTTACACATTAGTTCATACACTCTCAAAAATACGTTGGCATGACAAAAAAACAAAACAAAAAAAACAAACAAACAAACAAAAACAGTTTGCCTCAATGTTTTTATCACAACTTCTACTGAAATTGTTTAATCAACAAACTACACCCTGGTGAAAAAACCAGCATATGCTGGTAGGTATGTTTTGATGCTGGAATGCTGGTTAGGTAGGTTTTGATGCTGGTTGCTGGTCAAGGACCAGCATGAACCAGCAAAGGACCAGCACAAACCAGCTAAGGACCAGCTTAAACCAGCATCAAAACCTACCTAACCAGCATTCCAGCATCAAAACATACCTACCAGCATATGCTGGTTTTTTCACCAGGGCACTGAGTAAGAGGAACTTACTAATTTGTAGCATTCCACTGCTTCCGCTTTGACAACTCTAAGCCAATACAATTCATCTGGTCCTCCTCTCGACGTCCTCCACGTAACACTGGCCAAGTTGCTGATCACAGCGTGTTAGCTAGCCCAGCTCGGTGGGCTGATGCTATTGTCAAATGTGATTACGCTACTGTAAACTTCGGTCTACTAAACATCCGCTCACATATGAGCAAGGGACATCTTATCCAGGCTCTCCTCACCAACCGTAAGTTTGACTTTCTTTGTTAACAGAAATGTGGCAACAACCCAATGACTTTTCCCTACTCAATGAGTCAACTCCCCCCGGGTTTGTTTACATCTGTCAACCTCGTGGCTCTGGCCGTGGAAGTGGTCTTGTGATTATCTATTGTGAGAAGTGGAAAGTATCGCCGGTGTCCGCTCCTGCCTCATTTGAATCAACTGTCTGTCAACTTTCTGGGCCCATTCCTACGATTGTTGCTACAATCTACCGCCCTCCCAAACTAAATAATACCTTCATAACTGAATTGCTCACCAATTTAGCCACTCTTTCATCAAATATTATATTGCTGGGGGACTTTAACATACGCACAATATTAATCACCCTCTTACCAGAGACTTCGTCTCCTGTTTAGAGAGTTTTTGTTTTTTCAACAGCATATTGACTTTCCTACCCATTCAAAGGGACATATTTTGGACTTAATCTGTTGTTCAGGTGTTATTCCATCTATATGTACTGCTGATAAACTGCCTATAACTGATCATTTGCTCCTTTCATTTAATGTCAAACTTTCCCTCTCTGTAATCAAACAATTAATGTATTAATGCCTATTTCTGATGATCTGGTTCTTACTATAACAATGGTCTCAATAGTATTTTCAATTCTCTTGCTCCTCTGAAAACTAGGACTGTATCATTTTCCCACTCTGCACCTTGGTTTACTTCTTAGCTTAGTTTAATGAAAGCTAGAGGTCACCAGCTTGAGCGCCTTTATACAACCCCTGGCAAAAATTATGGAATCACCCCTATCAGAAGATGTTCATTCAAATGTTTAATTGTGTAGAAAAAAAAAAACAAGCACATATATGCCACAAAACAATTTTCGCTCAACAATCCAAACTTCTGGCTGTATAAAACACTTTTTTAAAAAAACAAAGAAAGATAACTATAGTCAATTACAACTGTTTTTACAGATCACACAGAGGAAAAAAATATGGAATCACACAAATCTGAGGAAAATTATATGGAATCACCATGCACTTTGCATTTCTAAAACAAACACCTTTATCTGATTACAACTGCTAATTAGTCTGCAGTTAAAAAAGAGTGCTTGCACACATTAGTGATGTATTGAACCAAGATGATTGACATAACTCATGGCTCCAACACAAGAGATGTGAGTTGAAACAAAGGAGAGGATTATCCAACTTCTCGAAGAAGGTAAATCTTCACGGAATGTTGCAAAAGATGTTGGTTGTTCCCAGTCAGCTGTGTCTAAAATCTGGACCAAGTACAAATCAAATGGAAAGGTTGTAAAAGGGAAGCGTACTGGTAGACCAAGAAAGACATCAAAGCGCTAAGACAGAAAACTTAAAGCAATATGCCTTGAAAACAGAAAATGCACAACAAAACAAATGAGGAACAAATGGGCAGAAAGTGGAGTCAATGTCTGTGTCAATG
The DNA here is from genome assembly GCA_012976165.1 of Labeo catla. Classification (NCBI taxonomy): domain Eukaryota; kingdom Metazoa; phylum Chordata; class Actinopteri; order Cypriniformes; family Cyprinidae; genus Labeo; species Labeo catla. Next base: position 16,365 of record VONZ01003323.1, read on the forward strand.
TCAATGACTGTAAGAAATCGCCTAAAAGAAATGGGATTTACATACAGAAAAGCCAAACGAAAACCATCATTAACATCTAAACAGAAAAAAAACAAGGTTTCAGTGGGCTAAAGAAAGACAATCTTGGACTGTGGATGACTGGATGAGAGTTATATTCAGTGATGAATCACGAATCTGCATTGGGCAGGGTGATGATGCTGGAACTTTTGTTTGGTGCCGTTCCAATGAAATTTATAAAGACAACTGCCTGAAGAAAACATGCAAATTTCCACAATCATTAATGATATGGGGTTGTATGTCAGGTAAAGGTATGAGAGAGATGACAGTCATTACATCTTCTATAAATGCTCAAGTTTATGTTGAGATTTTGGACACTTTTCTTATTCCATCAATTGAAAGGATGTTTGGTGATGGTAGCATCATTTTTCAGGATGATAATGCATTGTGCCATAGGGCAAAATCTGTGAAAACATTCCTACAGGAAAGACATATAATGTCAATGGCATGGCCTGCAAATAGTCCGGACCTCAATCCAATTGAAAATCTGTGGTGGAAATTAAAGAAAATGGTCCACGACAAGGCTCCAACCTGCAAAGCTGATCTGGCAACTGCAATAAGACAAAGCTGGAGACAGATTGATGAAGTATACTGTTTGTCATTAGTTAAATCCATGCCTCAGAGAATTCAAGCTGTTATAAAAGCCAGAGGTAGTGCAACAAAGTACTAGTAGTGTTTTTATTTGGTGATTCCATATAATTTTCCTCAGATTTGTGTGATTCCATATTTTTTCCTCTGTATGATCTGTAAAAACAGTTGTAATTGACTATAGTTATCTTTCTTTGTTTTTTAAAAAAAGTGTTTTATACAGCCAGAAGTTTGGACTGTTGAGTAAAAATTGTTTTGTGGCATATATGTGCTTGTTTTTTTTTTCTACACAATTAAACATTTGAATGAACATCTTCTGAGAGGGGTGATTCCATACTTTTTGCCAGGGGTTGTAGGAAAACTGGTCTTACTGTCCACAAAGAAATCTGCAAAAAATCATATTCTGCACTATAGGAACTGTATCGTTAATAATAAATCCAGTTATTATTCTAGTATAATCGGTTCTGATGAAGACAATTCTAAGACACTGTTTTCTCTAATCCACCAGCATCTAGGTTCAAACTCCTCCTCCAGCACTTTCTCTGATTTCTGCCCTGCCCTATAGCTTACTCTTTTTTTGCTTTTCAGCTTCCCACTGCTGCAGATATTTCAGCTCTCATTCACAAGTCAAAGTCTTCCACGTGTTCCCTGGACCCTCTTCCCACTGTTTTGGTTAAAGTTTGCCTCCTCTCCCTACTTCCTCTCATTTCTGCTATTATGTGCTCTTCTATCAGCACTGGAATTGTTCCCACCTCCTTTAAAACTGCTGCCATTACTCCAATACTGAAAAAATCAGGTGACGATCCTAATAATTTAAATAATTTCCGTCCCATCTCCAATTTACCCTTTCTTTCCAAAATCCTCGAAAAAATAGTTGCTGCTCAACTTCACTTTCATCTAGCTTGTAATAACCTATACGAACAATTCCAGTCTGGTTTCCGCCCCTACCATAGTACAGACTAAACGAGAGAACAAGGCGATCTAACTAGGCTGGGAAACAGGACTAAGAATACAAGGCAAGATAACTAACAAAAGGCTCCGTAAGAACGTTAACACAATGCAATACTCTGCGAATACTGAGAGGAAGTCCAGGGCTTAAATAGAGTCTCTGATTGGACGCGGGTGATCAGCGCAATGGCTCATGGGGAACGTAGTCTGGGGTGTGGTGCAACAGTCAGTGTAATGTGAATGTGAGAGGGTGACATCTAGTGGTGAGCGGACCGAAGGTCACCAGCCAGAGTTGTGACACTTGTCATCTCCCGCATTGATTATTATAATTCTCTACTTTTTGGTCTTCCTCACAAATCCCTCTATAAGCTTCAATTGCTTCAAAACTCAGCAGCCCATATTATCGCCAGAATCCCCCCTTTTCATCCCCCTTTTCACCACATTTCACCCTGTTTTGCAGCAACTTCACTGGCTTCCGGTTAAGTTTTGGATTGACTTTAAAATTCTCTTTTTCACTTTCAAGGCTATTTACAAGGCTTTTAGGCTATCTGATTTTCTCCACATCCATACTCCCTCTCGTTCTCTTCGATCTGCTTCCTCTCTTCATCTTATTGTTCCTTGTGCTCGTCTCTCCATTATGGGCAGCAGGTCATTTTGTTGCTCTGCTCCCCGGGGCTGGAATTCACTACCACCAAACATCAGAAATATTGACTCTTTATCTCTTTTCAAATCCAGACTTAAGTCTTATTTGTTTACAATTGCATATCTCACCTAAACTTTAATTGTTTACTTTTACTTTTCTATGTTTTGTCTGTGTATATGGGATTTTTTTCTGCTTTTTATTGTCTTGTTTGTAACTTATTGTGTGGTGTCCTCAAGTGTTGAGAAAGGCAGCTAAATAAAATGTATTATTATTATTATTATTATTAAAAATGGCAAACCCGCAATGATTAAAGAGTGTAACAACTTTCACCTGGCCTTTATTGGACTTTATTTTACTAAAGATGTTTTTGCTGGTGGCTCAAAAAAAACAAACAAACAAACAAACAAACAAACAAAAAAAAAACGCCTGCAATTCATTTCACATATTTTGTTTCACATAAATGTGTAAATAGACCTTATTAAAATGCTGAGCACACAAATCCAGGCGTCACCACAGACACGCCAGATTTACTTACTTGAAGTGTGAACCTGACATTTTCACTGTCAAGCCTCTGTTGAGCTCTAATTTTAGCAGCTCTTCTTCCCTCAGCACTTTGATTTGTGTGGATGAGAAATTGAGCTCTGAAAGCTAGAAGATTCACCTCTGGAAGTGGTGACAAGAAATGCTCCAGGCCTCTTAACTGACATCAGTCATAAAAGTCACCAATGCCATTCTACTAGAATATAAGTGTGATTCACTGACACAAGGACAATGCAGTGTCCTGCTCAAGAACCATATAGAGCAGTGTTTCTCAGCTGTGTGTGTGTTGTTGTTTTGTTTTGTTTTGCTTTGTTTTTTTTTCTCAGATTTAACATTACATGACCAAAAGAGACATGCCATTACATTTTTAATGTGTGTGTGTGTGTGAGAGAGAGAGAGAAAGAGAGAGAGAGAGAGAGAGAGAGAGAAAGTGAGAAATCATCACAAATCTATATTTGGCCAACCCAGTCATGTTGCACCTTCCACAGATCATTTGTTTCAAACTTATTTTTTTTATCATTCACTAGCCCTCATGTCACTCCAGAGTATGATATTTTTCCAATATAGAGCTCAAAAGAAGTTATTAAAATGCCAAACCTATACCTTTTTTCGTTTCAATTACTGGTGGTTTAGTGGCAATTTTAATTGCTTATAACTATAAATCTAACTTTTAAAAAAGGCAGGTTGTTACCCTTGCTCACTAATAGAAAACTTATTACTAAACGAAACAAATCTTGGAAAATTCATGTTTTTTTAAAATTCCTTTAAAAAATTTTTGTAAAGAAATTGAACAAATTATAACAAATATATTAATGATAACATTTATAACAATATGCAAATTTATTAATATAAATGATAACATTTATAACAAATTTATAATGTTACTATAAACAGGTCTAACAACATCAAAAATATTAAAATGAAACACTGAAAATAAAAAAATAAAATTAAAAAAACTGAAAAGAACTACGTAGAGTTACAAAAATAATTGTTAAATATGAAGCCACTTTTCAATAAGCTGAAACTGTTCATATCCTAATAGAATAATTATATTGTTAAAATAGAAGCCTTTTATTATCAAATGCTATGTATTTAAAATAAACAACACTTTATAAGCCATAAGATTTTATTGTGAATGGCTGTCATAATAGGTGAAAATGTGCAGCAGTGTCTTGTCAGACAGTCAGCAGATATCAAAGTGGGGGAAAAAATCTATAATAAACATAAAATGCAGTTTTATTTAAACATTTTTTGTTAACACACAGAGGGAAAGTTTTTTAAAACCAGTTGAGGGAATGATGGATATTCAGTTGAATACACATTTAATGCAAACATATCAATAAAATAATTATTTATTATAATGCTTACAGGAATTATTAAAAAGCTGAAAAGAATCCTTGATCCTTGATCTCTTAAACTGTGAGGCGAGCACCACCATCACTGCATCCCCCTGTGACAGCCTTAACCACTGCGGTAGGGGTCGCTGAAGAAGGAGAGCAATACATAAAGTAATGCAAAATTAATGACGAGTGGAGAGAATTACAGCTACGACGATTTTAAAATGGGTTTTAAAATGTTGTGTGCTCCATCATGTACATGTTCAGTGCAGCAGTGATTGAAAGCGTCATTCAAATTTTATAGATTCTTGAATGGGAGTGAAACGAGGTAATCAAAATAAATTCCATACAAGACCTCTCTCACGCGTTCCCTAATTGGGCAGTTCAGACGTAGTGCCAGTTGCTACCAGCTGTGCTGCATGATAAAGTCATGTGGCAGTTAGATGAATGACAGTCAGATGAATGAGAGGGAATGACCAACCATGTTCTGATGGTGCCTCATAACATTTCGAAGCCCACTCAAACACATTGTCCTTGGTGGGATTTGTGTTATGTTGCCAAATATTCAACTTTATCGCAAAAAGTGTTGTTTACACTGTAGCTTGTTCTGCCAAGAACCGCCTACTTAGACAGGAAGAAAAGCAACCAACCACACTGTGGTTTGTTTGTTTTTGATGCTGTTTAGACCAGCATAAAAAAAGTTTCTGTCATTACAGAGGGAAATAATTTAAATTAAAATAAAAGTAAAATGAAAACAACAAAACAAAAAAACTGCCGGACTGTTGGTGGTCTGTGATCTGAAGTCTCTGTGCTTTGGAATCTTGTTTACCACAGTGTTTCTGTGTCACGATATCTTGAAATGATCTTCACAATTTCACATTATCCTATTGATGCTTGAGCTGTGTGTTTAACAGCATCTGAAGAAGAAATGTTTCTGACTGGGGAATACACAGTGCAGAACATTGTTTGTCAAATGTGAAGTATTTACTCAATCTGTGGGCCTGTTGTACATCAGCCAATTTGAGGGTTTAAGAGGGATGTGATATGTAATCAAGCCAAAGAAGATGAAAGACTATATCTGTTCATTTTAAAATGGCTAATCTACTGGCCTGTTTGTTTAGCAATTTATATATCAAATAATATACCTTTTACTGGAAAAGAAGCAGAACATTACTATAAATGACCTCTATTACTTGTCCTCTTGTACAGGAACTGCTTTGAAGAGCTTTACAGAAAGCATACAATATTGTCTCTCCATATGTTGACCACAATTTTTCTTCAGTGGAACCCAAAAGATGTTTAGCTCAAAGTACATGCTGTTCTATCCACAAAAGTGGATAATGATTCTCACTGTTAAGCTCCGCAAAAGTGGTACAATCTGAATTCCAAGTCTTCTAAAACTGTGACAGTGCACATTAGAAAACATTAGAACGTTTATGACATGAATCTTGATAAATGTGCAAATTTGGTTTCTAAGCAAGTTAGTGAGTACATATCAGGTTTTTAACAGCTACATTCTGAGCTTTTTCTGATGTTGGCAGGTCGCCTGAGTCTTTATTGACTTGCAGATCGATTAAAACCTTCAGAAGGGCAGTGTTTTGTTATATGGTGGGCCCACTAAATGAGAAAAAAAATAGAAAGATATGTCACAAGTCAAGTGTGTATAACAGCTCTCTATAGAATGTAGTGTAGTACATGTACAAAAACCATTTCTCAAAAATGAAACATTACAAAAACAGTTTCTACTCACAGTGTGACGAATTATACTCCAGCACTGTTTGTTCATGGTGATGGACTGATTACAAAGTATACCTCTCTGTCTATAAAAAATGTACACACAACATTTCTGCCACCCACACCATCATAGAAGCATCATATTTTAGCTGTAAGGTCAACCATTATTATTAGATGTTATAAAAGCATTTTTATCAGCTGCATTTATTGTGGGTTATGAATGATTTCACAGAGACAGTGTCACTAAAAAAAAGGTCTTATTTTTTACATCAATAGCATGTCACCTCAAGGCTGTATCTTTTGAAATATAAATGAATTAAAGGGATAGTTCGCCCCAAAATTCTGCTATCATTTACTCAGTCTCATGTTGCTCAACCCTGTATGACTAGCTTTCTTTGGTGGAACATAAAAGAAGATATTTTAAAGAATATTAAGAACCAAAAAGTTTTACAATTGACTTCCATTTTTATAAATGTCTTGTTTTAGGTTTTACAGGAATTCAGAATTGTCATAATTTGATCAATAAATAAATAAAAATGAATAAATAAACTAACACTAAAAGTAGATATACTATGTTGACTGTCTCTTTATTAAACTATAGGTTGAAACTTATAGGCATCACTTTCCTACAGTTGAGGTCAAAAGTTTGCATCCCCCTTTCAGAATTATTAAAAAAGTTAATTATTTTACCAAAATAAGATGGATCATACAAAATGCATGTTATTGTTTATTTAGCACTGACCTGAATATATTGTTTATATAGTCCACAAGAGATAATAATAGTTGAATTTCTAAAAATTACCCAGTTCAAAAGCTTACCTACACTTGATTCTTAATACTGTGTTGGTACCTGAATGATCCATAGCTGTTTTGTTTTGGTTTAGTGAGGCCCTTGTTTGTCATGAACAGATGAACTGCTGCTGTGTTTCACCCTTACCAACAACGACTGTATGATTTTGAGATCCATCTTTTAACACTGATGACAACTGAGTGACTCATATGAAACTATTACAGAAGGTTCAAATGCTCACTGATGCTCCAAAAGGAAACACTGGGGGGTGAAAACTTTTGAACATAAATGAATTTAGTGGAACACAATGAAAATAGGTACTGAATGTCAGAGTAACTCAACTAAAATGCTTGCAGTTAACTTCTAGCTAGCAACAGCGCACATAGCAAAGCTCAATGTAATTTTCTTCTGCCATGCAATGAAAACCAAAGCTACAACCATGTGCAAGTTATTGAGAGCAAGGGCAAAGAACAGAATAATTGCTGTACTGTCAATTTACATAGTAATCACTGTTTGAATTATTAGTCTATCCTCATTCAAAGCACAAGCTCCACTCTTGACCATGATGGTAACCCTGAAAATAACCTCCCAAATAACAGAAACTCTTCTAAATCGCCACCAGCGATGAAAAAAAAAGAAAAAAAGGCAAATCTCACTTTTTTTAACATAAGGTGAAAAAATTATATCATTTTT
>VONZ01003324.1:0-23694 GCA_012976165.1 Labeo catla
TGCCTGCTCTGCCTGCCCTGCAATGGCTCCCTGTTATGCCTGCTCTGCCTGCCTCGCCATGGCTTCCTGTTGTGCCTGCTCTGCCTGCCTCGCCATGGCTCCCTGCTCTACCTGCTCTGCCTGCCTCGCCATGGCTCCCTGCTCTACCTGCTCTGCCTGCCCCACCATGGTCCCCTACTCTGCCATTGCTCCACGGCCCAGGCCCTCCAGTATTTCACGGTCTGTTATTGCTCCACGGCTCAGGTCCTCCAGGGTTCCACTGTCTGCCACAGCTCCACGGCCATGGTCCTCCAAGCTTCCACTGTCTGTCACAGCTCCACGGCCCTGGTCCTCCAAGGTTCCACTGTCTGCCACAGCTCCACAGTCCAGGTCCTCCAGTGCTTCACAGTCTGCCACTGCTCCATGGTCCAGGTCCTCCAGTGCTTCACTGTCTGTCCCTGCTCCACGATCCAGGCCCACCTGCTCTACATGGACCTGGCCCTCCGTCCCACCCCCTGTTTTGCCTCTGTTCCACCACCCACCTGGACTGTTGTTGTTTTGGCGCCAGAGCTCACTAGGGGATTCTGTAACGCCAAGCCAGCAGAGGGAGCTCTCACCCTAGGACTGCCTGCATGCTCCCTCTGCTGCTTCTACTGTTGCTTCCTGTTTGACACTATTTAAAGACTGACCATGTGCTCTATCCTTGGCGAAGTATTGCCAGTTTCACCTGCCTTACTGAGCGTTTCTATATTTACTCTGTTGGATTGCCTGTTGCTACCTTGCTTTGTTTATGGACTGTTGAGTTTACGGATTACCCCTATTGGATTGTTTGCTGTTTCTGGACTGACTTCACGGTATTTGACCCACTGCCTGCCTAAACTCTCTGCTGCTTGGATTACGTTCATGTCGTGTATGCTATTGGACTGCTTTTGGTTTCGACCCTCTGCCTGTTTATACGTTTATGTTTGCTGCTGTGATTAATAAAGTTCCGCATATGGATTCTAACGCCGCCTCAGCGTCTCCGTTACATATGATCGCCAAAGCCTTTTGGAAATCGGCAATGCATACAACCACCAACTCACACCAGCCACCACTGAGAAGCTTCAAGGACTCTGCTTACTGCTAAAGCAGAACCCCGAGACCACGGCCTCGTCTACTGACGCTACCGACACAAAGCAGTGGTGCCGGCGGTGTGTGATGGGACAGAAGCACGGCAAGCGTGGAGGCATACGAGCTAGACTAAGGGCTAACCCCTCCAGACCAGCTCTTCCAACACTCATGCTCTCTAATGTTCACTCGCTGGAAAATAAACTGGACTCAATTCAACTCAGTCGCTCTACGCTGCATGAGGCAAGGGATTGTTGTGTGTTTGTTTTCACTGAAACATGGCTAAACGTCAACATTCCCGACTCCGCTATTGAGATGCATGGGCTAACCTGCTACCGAGCGGACAGAGATACAGCACTGCAAACCAGAAGCCGTGGATGGTTCGTGGGCTGCTAAAGACCAGAGATGATGCATTCAGATCAGGAGACAAAGCAGCCCTAAAAACAGTGAGAGCTAATCTGTCCCGTGGCATCAAGCAAGCAAAATGCTTGTATGCACAAAAAATAAATAATCACTTTAATGACAGCAAAGACACACGGAGTCTGTGGCAAGCCATTCAGACCATCACTGATTACAAGCCCCTGCCACAGGCCTGCGATGACGACACATCCCTCCCAGATGCACTCAATGAGTTCTATGCATGGTTTGATATGCAGAATGACACACCTGCACAAAAACTACCCACACCTCCCAACAACCAGGCACTCTGTCTGTCTCCAGCCGACGTAAGGAAGACTCTATCCAGGGTTAACCCATGCAAGGCTGCAGGTTCTGACAACATACCTGGCCATGTACTGAGGGACTGTGCTGCACAGCTGACGGATGTCCTAACAGATATCTTCAACACCTCGCTGAGCCAGGCAGGTGTCCCCACGTGTCTCAAATCCACCTCCATAATTCCAGTACCAAAGAAGTCCCCTTTGTCCTGTTTGAATGACAACCGTCCCATAGCACTGACTCCAATCATGATGAAGTGCTTAAAGAGGTTAGTTATGCACAATATCAAAACCAGCCTCCCCTACACACTCAATCCACTCCAGTTTGCATACCGTCCAAACCGCTCCACGGACAATGCCATTTCCTCCACCATACACCTGGCTCTTAGAATGTTAGAATGCTGTTCATAGACTTCAGATCAGCATTCAACACAATAATCCCACAACAGCTCATCAACAAACTAAACCCTCTGGGCCTTAACACCTCCCTTTGCAATTGGATCTTGGACTTTTTAACTGGAAGACCTCAGTCAGTCCCTGTCGGCCGCAACACCTCTAGCACTACCACACTGAGCACAGGTGCCCCACAGGGCTGTGTGCTCAGCCCGCTGCTCTTCACGCTGCTGACCCACGACTGCACTGCCAAGTTCAGCTCCAACCACATCATCAAGTTTGCTGATGACACAACGGTGGTAGGTCTCATCAGCAACAACAATGAAACACACTACAGAGAGGAAGTGACTTAGCTGGCTGAATGGTGTGGGGCTAACAACCTATCCCTCAATGTGAGCAAGACAAAGGAGGTTGTGATGGACTTCAGGAGGAACTCTGTTGACCACCCCCCACTGACCATCGACAACTCGGCTGTGGAGAGAGTCAGCAGCACTAAATTCCTGGGGGTGCACATCACAGAGGATCTCACCTGGACCACCAACACCATGTCACTCTCCAAGAAGGCACAACAACGCCTACACTTTCTCCGCCGGCTGAAAAGAGCAAGTCTTCCTCCACCGATCCTCACCACATTCTACAGGGGAACCATTGAGAGTGTGCTGACCAGCTGCATCACTGTATGGTATGGGAACTGCAGTGCTGCTGACCGCAAGACCCTACAGCGGACAGTGAACACAGCTGCAAAGATCATCGGTACCCCTCTCCCCTCCCTTCTGGACATTTTCCTTGCACGATGCTCCGGTAAAGCCACCAGTATTGTGAAGGACCACACCCATCCCTCCCAGTATCTCTTCCTGCTTCCATCAGGAAGATTGCTACAGGAGCATCAGAGCCCACTCTGCAAGACTGCTCAACAGCTTTTTCCCCCAGGCTGTGAGAGCCCTCAATTCCAGCCACCTCACCCCTCTCTGAAACCTTATCCACAATGTAAACTGTTGAAAAACTCAAAACACAGTGCAATTCTGAGTGTGTTACACACAGGTGAGTGGGCTAGACCAGTGTTTCCCAACCCTGTTCCTGGAGGCACACCAACAGTGCACATTTTGGATGTCTCCCTTATCTGACCAATATATTTCTGTTCCTCGAGTCTCTACTAACGAGATGATGAGTTGATTCAGGTGTGTTTGATCAGGAAAAGTTGGAAAATGTGTAGTGTTGGTGTGCCTCCAGGAACAGGGTTGGGAAACACTGGGCTAGACAAACCACCTGTAGTAATGCATTCTTCATCTCTATATGCACCAGACACTTTCCTATAAACACTACATGTTACACAGAAAACATTGTGCACCTCTGAGTGTGCTACATACAGGTGAGTGGGCTAGACAAACCACCTGTAGAAACACTCTTTTCTTTCTATATGCACCAGACACTTTCTTATTAACACTCCACGTTACAAGGACCTAACAAGGACTTAACAAATGTTTACTTGTCAATGCACCACAAATCATATTGCACTATTTGCTTCTTAACCTTTAAATACCTCTTCTGCATATTATCATGCACAGTTATTATGTAAAGTACTTGTCTGTCTTAAGTTATGTGTATGTATAGTCAATTATTTATAGTGTATGTATAGTTACATGTATAGGTTTAAAAAACTGTTTCTATGTCTAGTGTATGTATGTTCATATTTATGTTTATTTATGTAGCACTGTGGTCCTGCCAAACATGACATTTCGTTCTACTGTATGTCCACACATGTAGCGGAATGATAATATATAACTTTGGCGATCGCACGGACAAGATGATCCGGGATCAATTATTGGAGAAAGCATCCTCTGCACGTATTCGAGAGAGTCTCTTGCTGCAGCCGCAGTTAACACTGACGGACACGATGCTGTTGGCTGGCCAAACAGAGACTGCCGTGAAGCATGCACAAACGCTTGATGCTGTCTCTGTGCACAAGATCATTTAACTGTTCATAAGGTATATTGCCCGAGGGAAGAAACTGTTCTTATGTCTGGCTGACCTGGTATTTGTGGCTTTGTAGCACCGACCAGATGGCAAAAGTTCGAAAAGGGGATGACATGGGTATGAGGGATCCAGAGTGATTTTCTGAGCCCTTTTCCTTACTCTGGATGTGTATAGTTCTTGAAGGGTGGGCAGGGGAGCACCAATAATCCTCTTGGGAGTCCGAACCGTTCTCTGTAATCTTCTGGTGTCTGATTTTGTAGCTGAGCCAAACCAGACAGTTGCTGATGTGCAAAGAACAGATTCGATGACGGCTGAGTAGAACTGTTTCAGCAGCTCCTGCAGCAGGCTGAACTTCCTCAGCTGTCGAAGGAAGTACAACCTTGTTGGGCCTTTTTTGCAATGGAGTCGATGTGAGTGTTCCACTTCAGGTCCCGGGAGATGATGGACCCTAGCAACTTGAATGTCTCCACTACAGCCACAGTGCTGTCCATGATGCTGAGAAGGGGAGTGCAGGGGGGTTTCTCCTGAAGTCTATGATCATCTCCACTGTTTTGAGTGTGTTGAGTGCCAGGTTGTTAAGACTGCACCAGACAGCAAGCTGCTCAACCTCTTGTCTGTAAGCAGACTCTTCACCATCCTGAATGAGGCCGATGAGTGTGGTGTCGTCTGCAAACTTCAGGAGCTTGACAGAGGGGTCTTTAGAGGTGCAGTCGTTGGTGTCCAGGGAGAAGAGCAGTGGGGAGAGAACACATCCCTGAGGGGCACCAGTGTTCATGGGGAACAACCATCTTTTTGAAGAGAACGTAAATGAAACATACAAACCTCTATGAACTCTATTATTAACATCTTTCTGCAGCTTGCAAAGCATCTTTCTCTTTTTTTATGGGTTATTTATAAAAACACAGAAAGAAAAAGAAAAAAAAGTTACAAAAAGTAACAAAATACAGTACAAAAGTACTCTGACTCTTGTGCTGTATTTAAAGTATGGCATACTTTATGTGAGAAAAAGTACAATTTTATCTGTTACTCACTTAAAATCTTTCTGTTGATTCTTTCAGTCAAGTCATGTCTCATTCAAAAAGACACATCCAAACATTGTAAGGTCACAAGACACATAAAAGCTGATGGTATTTGATGTCACTGATACTGTCAGTGACAAAGCAGGGTTATTGTGTCCCCATGAGTCTGTCATTCTCAGGTGCATTTTCAGGGTTGTCATTCCGTTGCTGATTCTCATACCTGGACCTTGCCGTCTGTGACTCTGGCTCTCTGGATCTGTATATCCACAGCATATTGATATTCCACTTTTGCAGCAGTCAAGACTCTCAAAAATAATTGCTATGATGCAGAACATAGTAGCCAGAGCATAACCTAAAATCTTGAAACAAAAACACATATATGTTAATAAATATCAATGTATTCACTTTTAAATAAACAACAATTTCTGTGCAATTTAATATACATATGTTGAGTAGCCTATATTTGACTAAATTTAACTATTAGATTCATAAAGCTAGGAGTTTGTATAGCAGCTTGTCCGTGGAGGAAAGAGAGGCTCAGCCACAATTTTGAGGTGAAAAAAGGGGGAAAGGTTTTAATGTTAATGCTAATAAAATTTTATTTTATTCATTTCATGTCTCAGAATGTGTATTTCCTGTTTGTAATTTCACAATTTTTTGCCTTTATTGTGAAAAAAAAAAAAAGGCCAGTGACAATTATTTCACTATCAGCAGTATTGGGGAAAAAATTATTTAATCCCCTGCTGATTTTGTACATTTGACACTGACAAAGAAATGATCAGTCTATAATTTTAATGGTAGGTTTATTTGAACAGATGATTTAAACAAAAAAATCCAGAAAAAAAAAAAAACGCATTTCAAAAAAGTTATAAATTGATTTGCATTTTAATAAGTGAAATAATTATTTGACCCCTTCGCAAAACCCTTGTTGGCAATTACAGAGGTCAGACATTTGTTGTATTTGGCCACCAGGTTCTCAGGAGGGATTTTGTCCCACTCCTCTTTGCAGATCCTCTCCAAATCAGTAAGTTTGGCAACTCGTACCTTCAGCTCCCTCCACAGACTTTCTATGGGATTAATGTCTGGAGACTGGCTAGGCCACTCCACGCAAAGTAATAAACAGTAATAACAACTTTATTCAACAATTCGTCTCACCCTAGCGCCATTTTGGACAGTATCACCTGAATGTGTTTTATATGCTGTTTTGTGTCAGCTGCACCACACGGTTATGTTTTCTACGTTTATTTATGCTTTGATTTGAACAAAAACAACAACAACAAAAAATATTGATTTAGCAACCAACTCGTGTTATCTCTTAAAAACTAATAGTTATCACCTTACTTACCCAGTTGATTGATTACAATGATAATTCCAAACATTTTTTGTGTTTTCTAAAATGTTAGGTTTATATATGCAGATGAGGCATTATTTAATGAAATATGTGCTAATTTGCACAAATTACTAAACACTGGATGAAGTCAGTTTCAAAATTCTTGTTTAATTTTTTTGACATATTAGAGTCAAAAGTGTTCACAGAGGGAATTTTATTTATATTATTTTGTAAAAACTGTAAAAACCTTCTGGATGTAGACAGGAATAAAAACTTTTGGTGTGTGTAACTGCTACTGAAGTGGAGATTTTGGCGAGAAAAACTCATTTTGAGAAAACGGCCTTTAAAAAAATGTATTGTAATTGAAATCTATTGTCACAAATAGATAAAGTGCTATAAAAAACACTTAACAGTGTCTTTTGGATATTTTCTTTCCACTATTCTGAAAAAACACTTGACAAAATTTCTTGACGTGAATGAAAAAACAGCATTTTTGCCTGTAGTGTCTCTATGGAAGCAGATTAGACTCATTAATAATTCACGCAAAAGACACAATGCACACGTGTGTGTCCCAATTCACATGCATGAGACCCAATTCAGGGCACGAAAAAATATATATATATATTCACAAAACCAATTCACGTGCACAAAATAAGAATATAAATTCATAAAATACGCTTTCACAGTCTGTGATTTTAAATATTCAAAATTTTTGTATATAGTTGTACATCTGTGAATTGTGTTTTGCAGTTGTGAACCGTGTTTTATGAATTTATATTCTTATTTTGTGTATGTGAATTGTTTTTTGTGAATATATTTTTTTTTTTTCGTGTTTTTTGCATGAATTATTAATGAGTCTAATCTGCTTCCATATGTCTCCCCCTTTAAAAATATATAGATCCACACAAGACACAAAATCGTACAAACTAAAAAACCTTTACAACAATCCAAATTTTCCACAAGCTCATTTGCTTCAGACTATGTTCTTCTGTTGTCTTCTCCTTGAGATGTTCCTCTGTTGTCTTCTCCTTGAGATTTTTCTCTCTAGTCTTCTCCTTGAGATTTTCCACTGTTTTCCTGTCCTTGAGACCTTACACTGTTGTTTTGTTCTTGACAATAGCTACGTTTACATTTATATTTACAAGGCCTTAATAACAATAGCATTATAATCAAAGAAAACGTAGTGGGAACAAAGAAGACGAGAGCTGATATAATGCTATTCCACTGAACCTTGCACGGACATGAAAATTTTAGATCCATCATCCCATACAAACCCATTAACAAAAAGCTCATTGGAGCTGAAGTCTTAATAGTAATTTTGGTTAATTGGCTCCCAAATAGTCTTGACAGCTGGAAAGAGGACATCTTCGATGGTCTGTACACAGCACAGTAAGTTGGTCTGATGAATTTTTGGTTTCTCTGGTTTGGAATGTCTCTGTTCTGGTCCTCAAGATTCATGAAAAAGAGAAAGTGTTAATTAAATGTTGCCAAGATTATCTTCGCTACTCAATAATCTTCACAAATTTGCCCTGGAGAAGACAGGTTCAGTTCAGTTTTGAGGCAATGCAATCCTATGATATTTGCACAAGGTAGTTTTTTCACAAGTCTGTCATACACTACAGTCAAGCCTCAAGTCATTAAACGTTACATCTTTCATGTTTTTTTTTGTCTATTTGATGCAATTAAAGAAGTGAACTGAACTGAACCCATCCATATCATAGCAAACATAATAAGAGAAACGATATTTCATTTTAACATCAACAATTTAAACATGCGTTATACTTTTGTAAACAAAAGAAAAATGTAAATAACTGGTTTAAATTACATTTATTTCTAGAACAATAATAAGAACAACCATTTTACAGTATTGAAAAATATGCACTAGAGTTTACATACATTTACAGCAGTGTTGACTTTACTAAATTTGATTAAAAATCAAGGTCACTGTACTGCATGTAAGATGCTGACCCCCACCTGTGTGACAATCACTGAAGATGTTTAGGCGGCACTGTGAAATGTTTTCCCTCAAAGGGCTGAGCAATAAAACACTATCAATTTGAGTCGCAATAAAATTTATGTCAAAAACGATTATAGAATCTGGACATTTAAATCGATATGGATTAAACTAGCAACAGAAATAAATGCAACAACAGTCAGTGTTTATTGCTAATAGGCTAACTGTGCACAGGCTGCATGTCTGTGAATGAATGCAGTTTCATTCAGGCCTGGATTGGCTAATTGGGAACACCGGGAGAATTTCTGCTGGGCCGGTCTTTTTTTTTTTGGCCGCGAGGGCCGGTACTGTCATGCCATTGGAGTTGAAATATGGATCCCCCTATTTAAGGTATCAAAGAAGCATCCCTTATGAAAGTTTGTCCCGTTTTCGCAGGCATACGCCATATGACCACCAGACCATATGAATAACAAATTCTCAGTTGATAATTATTTATACTTTTTGTGCAAATTATTGTTTTATTTGTGAACATAGCCATTTAAGGAAGGCTTTAAGGCTGTTCCCGCTTCACAGCAAGCGGGACTCAAGCTGACGGCAATTCCCTTCACGTCCGGATTTTGATTTTGCCAAATCGGTTTGGCCGAATGCAACTTATTGATCATGAGCCCAACATTTAGCAAGGCAGGAAAACATTCAGTCTACCTGAGGGAAGACGTCTTTCACTATTGTAAGTTAATGCTGTTAACCAGAGGGGAAGAAAAATACACTATTGTAAGTTAATGCTGTTAACCAGAGGGGAAGAAATAAATAAATAAATAACTGTCAGACCCCTTGGACTGTTTGTGTTGGTTTTGCCCTGTGTCTCACCCCCATTTGGACTGTTTTGTTGGTTTCTCCCTCGTGTGTCCATACATGGTCTTTCCTGTTCCGTTTCTTGTTAAGTAATTATTGGTTAATCACTCACACCTGTGGTTGTATTGTTAGCACTCCTTTACATTTTGGATTCTGTTCAGTGTTCCGTTGTCAGATGTTGAAGTTATGTTGGCGTGTGTGTTTCCCTTCTGTGTCTGCCTGGAGTTACTGTTTGTGGATTATTATTAAAGACTTTTCGTTATATTCCGTCGTTGCTCGTCTTACTCTACACAGCCGTGACAATAACTTATAGTGCATTATTAAACTTGGACCTCATTATACTGAAGTAGAAATCCAAGCACCAGAAACAACCCACACTCTCTAAGTTTTCTTTAACTGAATATTATGCATTTTCATTCATTCATAATAGCCTATTTTAGTTTAAAAACTTAAGTGCCATTGTTTAAAAAGTATTATTGACTGATGTTTCATAGACGTTCAGTTGTTATGCTTTCAAATTTCTTGCCATTTATATGTAATTTCACAGTATTTTCACCTAAATTACTACACTACTTATGCAGTCACAATTCTATAATGGTACAATTTACTCAAGCTACTTATTTTTGTATGAAATTGAAATTCCTTTTAGAATAATTGTACATACATAGGTTAAGCAAAACAAATGTGATCATTTTTAAACTGCAGGTAGACATTATGGTACAGAACAAATATTTTGTTGGAGATATGCAAGCAAAAAATAATAGATCAAAAGAAAAGTACAAATATGGCGGTGCTGAAAAGGCCAGCCCTAAAAAAAGGCCAGTATAAAAACAAACTAACAAACAAACAAAAAAAGCTGTAGAAAAATAAATGCACTATTGCAGACTTATTTACTCATGTTTTAATTTCATTATGTTAATAACTATAGTCAGTCATAAACTAAAGTGGGCAGGACCAAGGCATGAAACTCCAGGGCTAAAAATAAGTCCCACTCCAGCCCTGGTTTAATCTGATACACAAACTCACATGATGCTCGTGGTGATTTCAGCTCGGACCCTGACATGACGCTGAGCACTTTTCCACGTCAAAGCCTTTTCCACGTCATGAGTGTAAGCACCGGCGGGGTCACCGGTGACTGTTCACGGATCCCAACTCTGGGCGCTGTTTAAAATCCTGCCACACCTCAGTGCCACTCACATAATTTTCCATTAAAATACATTGCATTTGTCCCAAATTATCTTTAATTTACATAATAACTTCATTCTCGGTTGGAAGATTGTGTATTGTGCATTTTTCAGCAAACCATTTGTCTTTCTGTGGCTCTGAATTCTATAATTCATATATTGTGCTATAGATTGCAATTTCTTGCAGTTTTTTTGAGGGAACAGATACAATTTTTTGGACTGGCCTCTTAAACTGAACGCTTCACGTCCAATGGGCACTGCACTTCTCATCCGTTGTGCAAAGGACTTTTAGAAATGCAACAACAAAACAGCACAGTGAGAGTGACTGATATTACCAAAATAAAACAGCATAATTTAAAGGAGAAGTCCACTTCCAGAACAACAATTTACAGATAATGTACTCACCCCCTTGTCATCCAAGATGTTCATGTCTTTCTTTCTTCAGTTGTAAAGAAATTGTGTTTTTTGAGGAAAACATTTCAGGATTTTTCTCCATATAATGGACTGATATGGTGCCCCGATTTTGAACTTCCAAAATGCAGTTTAAATGTGGTTGTAAACGATCCCAGCCGATCCCAATTATTTTATGAAAATAATCCATCATTTCGCTAGATAAGACCCTTCTTCCTCAGCTGGGATCGTTTACAACCGCATTTGGGATCGTTTGAAGCTGCATTTAAACTGCATTTTGAAAGTTCAAACTCAGGGCACCATATCAGTCCATTATATGGAGAAAAATCCTGAAATGTTTCCCTCAAAAAACATTTTTGACATGAAGACATGAACATATTGGATGACAAGGGGCTGAGTACATTATCTGTCAATTTTTGTTCTGGAAGTGGACTTCTCCTTTAAATATTTGTCCCTTTAATTTTTGCTTAATATCTGTCTATTGCAGACAAAGGGAATTTTATTAACACATCCTTTTTTACAAGCTCATAATTTTACATTTACTTTTTAAATCTGTAACCATGTTACAAATTATGTAGGAACAGTAATAGATTAATTTATGACAACAGTGCACCTCAAAAATCTACATCATAACAGGAGTTGTGAGGGCTGTCACAAAAAGTCTTTTTGGTTGCTTTTTTCCCCCTTATCACATCATAAATTATGTATCATTTGAAAGCTTAAAACCTCAAAATTCATTCTGTGAAAACCATTTTAAAATCAGACATTGCTTTACAATGAAAATGATACTTTTAATATCATATTACAAAATGAATTGCTTTCATGAATTAGAACAATTTAAGTTTGGATAGTGCACTTTTACGTTTATGTTCAAAAATGGGGTTAACATTAAAGAGGTTGGATGCTTTTCGAACACCTTTACATGTGTAAGGTTAATGCATTAAACAGTCTTCGCTAGTAGCTGTTTTTGATGTGTGAAGCTGAAGAACACTAATCAGATTGTCACGGCGTGGTGTGCGGGGAATGAGGAGGAAGATCGAGGAGATCCAGAACATGTACTTTTATTAAAATAATCCAAAACGTGAACAGGAACAGCAGGGAATTCACACGCACGCAAAAGAAACACAACAAAACTGAATGACTGAGTGACCTTCAAGAACCAACAACCAAACGTGGACTAAACCAAACTTAAATACACAGACTAATAAGGGGAAGACAGGTGTGATCGATTAAGCAGTGACATCATACTTGAAAACAGAACAGGAAAGACCAATTAAGTGCATACATAAGGAAAAACACACAAAACAGTCCACAGGGGTGTGACACAGATCATATGAATCCAAACAGTTTTCAATTTATACAGCTGGTTCTACATTAATTCTTCCTTCAGAACAAAGCTCTAAAGAAACTGATTCCTTTCTTTGTCTATGACTTTGTCTCCAAACTTGTCCTTGCCTCTGTCCCTCTGCTGTTCGTCCACAATAGGATAACAGTTGTTTTGGGCATCTGTCACATTTTCCACTTATACAGCTGTCGTAAATACCCACTATGACAATCAGCATGACACTGGAGATAGCAAGTAGGACATAACCTATATACTGAATGAAAGAAAAAAATAATAATTAAGAAACAATTAAAGATTATTAATATCAGTTAAATGCATTTATACTATGGGGTGGTTGAATGCTTGAATCTGATTGGTTGACAAATGTTCTAAGGTGTGATTTCATTTTCAGGGAAGCGCACAGGAAACGTAGCTTCAGGCAAGTCTTGACCGCATTACATATCTGTATTACTTCGCCACATTTCAGTGGCGATTATATTTTTTTACTCAGGAAGGAATAATTGTCTTTGGTCCTCTGAATTCTTAGAACATAATCCAGACCCAAGGTGTAACGGTTTTGGTCGCATCACCACATCGGGTGAGCATTATTTTCTAAGGATTCAACGGCCCGTCATCAATTATTCCTCACATTGTGTATGGTGTACTCAGATATATTAAGCTGCAAGCTTATGGTATGTTGGTTGAGATTTGCTGTGGGTTTAAATGATTCGTAAGAACAGGAAAAAAACGTCTAGGTTACATCTGTAACCCTTATTCCCTGAAGGAGGGAATGGAGACGTTACGTCAATACTGACGTATTTGGGGTCTCACTTGGGAGCTCGAGGGCAGCATTCCCCATCTGCTGACCCATAAGCAAACAAGAGCTTCTCGGAGTGTCTAAGTTCCGGGTGCGGTCCACGTAAATGTGAATGGCATGAACGGGACACAGCAACTTTAAGGCCAGGTCTGCCGCCTCCAAGGGCAGTGCTTGCAGGTTCCTCACCAGAACTCGGAAGTGAGCGGTAGGAACCTTGGACACATAACCAGGCCGGGATCTCAAGGTCACGTGAGAATAGCCGGCACAAGATTCAAGGCACGATCCATTGGTTGAGAATGTGTGCAGGTCCCTATCATCTTGATAGAAGCGAGCGTGATCAGGAGCAAGGTCATTTGGAATTTTAGCTCGACTGAATCAAGCGGCTCAAAGGAAGCTCCGCGTAGACATAGAAGGGCGACGGGGAGATTCTCTAGATGGGATGGGGTGCGGCCTAGGAGGACTTATCCTCCTGCACCCTTTAGGAACCCGACAGTCAGGTGATGCTTCCCTAGAGACGACCATGCACAGCATCTCTCTCTCTTTTTTTTTTTTACTGTGATAGCCGTAACAAACACATTCAAAGTGGAGGGAACATCCTTCTCTCCAACTTCTCCTGCAGGAAGGAAAGCACAACTCTGACCAAGCACCTCAGGGGGTCCTCTCGGAGGAACACCATACAATGGAAAGACCTCACCACAGAGCGTAGGCCAGCCTCATAGAGGGGGCACAGGTTTGTGCGAGGAGACTTACTGGGGAAGGCATACTTGAGGAGACCCCGGGGTCCATCTGTGTGCCAGCTCGTCCCTGCCATTTCCACTCAGACGGGAAGAAGCTGGCAGAGGGAGGACTCGATGGAAGCAAAACAGGTTTACCTGAGCTTCGCCGAGTCAACTCCAGATGAGCTGGACCTGGGGTTGGAGTTGCCATTCTCGGGGAGAGCGCAACTCAACTCTCTTAACAAGGTGAATGGCGTGCAGCGATTTGAGCTGCGTTAGACTCCAGAGGAGAAGATGGCGGGTGAGTTGCAGCATGCGACGGGATCATAGACCACCTTGGTAGTAGGTGTATGATACCGTTGCTATGGTGTCCTTATGGACTAGTGTGCACTTGTCCCGCAGCATTGATAGAAACCGGCGGAGGACAAAGCACTGCTAGCAACTCTAGGCGACTATCGTTGCTGCAATCGAGGTCCTGTTCAGGAGGCCGAGGCTGCTTGCCCATTGCAAATGGCACCCTAGCCCATGTTGGAGGCATCTGAGTTGACTGCCTTATGCCTCAACACCTGGTCTAAGAGCACTGCTGCCCGTAGGAACACAGGGTGTGAGCAGAGCTGAGAAGGTGGCAACACTGAGGGGGACACCAACCCGAAGTGTGCCACAATGCCATGCACATTTCAGGATCCAGTCATGTGGCCAGTGCTGAAGCGATCTCATGGAGCAGCTGAGCAGCCAAAACGCTGCTACGGCTGCCATATGCCCAAACAGCCTCAAAGTTTTAGATGGACTGCTCTCATGTGCCTGAAAGAATCAGAAAGTTCAGCAGACCCAACTCCATACTAAGAAAAGAGAGCTTGTTTTTATTTTATATTATTTATCGTTGAGTAAATCAGTCGTCAACTCTTCTTTGTAGAAGAAGCTCACAAAGCAATCGGCTCCGAAGCAAAAATCTGAATTAGTGGATGCACGCCAACCTTTTATATACCGTGTGTACGGGGGAGTGGCTTGGCATGCAAATTCCACTCGCCAATGTTCATTGGCCCGCTTTCTTAATCTCAGAGGCGATTGGGCTCCCAAGTGAGACCCCAAATATGTCAGTATTGACGTAACGTCGTAGTGTACAACTGAAGGGGAATGTTAATTTGCTTATTTTAAGCAATCTGGCAACCATGCGCACAAGCTCGCTTTTCATTGCGGTAGCGCCGACGATCTAAAAACACAGACAAACAAGCTGGAGTTTAGCGATCAAAATGATAGTGTCCCTCAACCAGTCTGTGTTCAGTCATGAGATCTCGACTGTAGCCTATTTGCGTCTGTGCTCGCTAAATAAAAGCACTTACTCATCCGCTGTTGTTTGAATAGAGAAACATAGGCTATTGCAGTTTGGAATTACTATTAGGAATTTCACTATTATAGTATTTTCATTTTTACTTCAGTTACATGTGTTCATTTATTAAAGAGCAGTAAGTGAACACTATATATTTTTTTAACTGCTTAAATTTGCACTAAACATTTTGAATTTACTTTGTAACAATAGCTGTTCCATCTAAATAGTTTTTTTTGTTTTTTTTTTGTTTTTTTTTTTGTAGGAGAAAAACAAAATTATGTTTTGTTTTTTTTTTTAATTATTTAAAAGCAACTGTAAACATATTGAGATATATATCGAATATCATAAAAAAATTGACAATATTGTGATATATATATATATCTATATTTTATATATCACCCAGCCCTAATTCTGAGGACAAAGGAGATAATTTTATATTTCTATTATCATATTACAATAACAGGACAGGCTTATACAGTATGTGATATTTACCTGAGAGTCATGAATATATTTTTGAGTCAAAAGACGTAGCTCATTCTCATTTTGCGTCCTTTCAGTAGGTTTACACCATGACCTGTTGAGCTGCTCATCAAAAACATAAACTCCATTCCAGTGTGTCTTGGCACAAGAAAAGTAATCTCCATCGAGAAACAAGACAATAACCCAAATAATAGGTGGAATCAGACAATATATGAAAGTTTTAGCACAGTTCTGCTGGGTATTATTATTTGCTCCTGGAGGACAACGAAAGCGTCCAAATTTCAAAGGCCTAAAAAAGAAAAACAGTAAAGCGAAAATAAAAAAAGAAGGTCCAGCAAACATGGACCTTGTAAGGTTGGCATTTACATCAACTGCACAAGGACATGAAAAGTGGACTTCAAGGATCTTCTCCACTTCAATTACAGAAAAGCCAGATGGAAGAGTGACGAGATAAGGAAATCGTTTCAGAAATTCTGGTATTTTTTTAATAAGACTCAATAGTTTAACCATCTTCTGAGGGACGTCTGGTGATGATTTTGGCTGCTTCTGCTTCTTATATTCTGTAATAGTTCACAAGATGTGTATATGGTGCACAGATCCCCTTTAATGAAGAACATAACATTTATTTTAATACTAGTAGAATGAACAATTAAATGCACAAGCAGTGAACATATTGTAGAACAAAAAATAAATAAAGTGAATCTAAATGTCTTCCTTTATGTTTGTGTTAAACCAGCATATTGCATTTACTTGTAACACAACAATTCCCATTAAACATTGTGGAAAACATCAACAACAATAATGTTCCAAGGACGTTCTTTCACAAAAAGACATACAGGTGTTACGAAGCGGACGGGAGACAGATGGTAAGTATGAAAACACAGTTTATTGCTGATAATGAGTTCTGAACAGAATGATACACAGACAGGTAATGCAGGTAAGTAATATTGCAGGATATAGATTGAATGACTGTAGGAGGTAGCTGACGTGATCTTGTATGCAGGAGGGGAGGAAGTTCCACGATGAAGACAACAGGGAGACGACGACAACCACAACCACACACCACAATCCAGGCAGACACAGAGGGGATCCTGAGGAATAGGAGACACGAAGGAATCTATAAGGTAAAAGGAGAAAGGTAAGTATTCGCTAGAGATCGTTTGTAGAAATCTAGAAGTCCTCTTCTCAAGAACGAGCTCGGACGCGGAGTGTGAAGTGGTGTATGGTTTTATGTGTGCATTGATGAGGTCCAGATGAATGTCAGGTGGTTGTCGCAGGTGCTCAGTATTCTGGTGATTGTGATCGTAGTGAGGGAGTGAAGGTGGAGCCTGGCGTGGATGTAACATTACCCCCCCCTCCAGGGCCCCCTCCCAAGGCGGGGCCCCTCCGACGTCGTGGTGGTCTACCTCTACTCCGGGGTGCAGGACGGTCTGGGTGATTGAGGTGAAATTCATTAAGGAGTGTGGGATCTAATACGTCTTCTCGGGCCACCCATGATCTTTCTTCTGGACCGTAGCCCTCCCAGTCCACGAGGTACTGAAGCCTGCCACCACGACGCCGGGAGTCTAGGATCTCTTTTACGGAGTAGATGGTTCCCTCATCTACCTCCATTGGAGGGGGAGGTTCTTCTTCACGGCCAGGCTCTGTGGAGATAGAAAGGGGTTCGTGAAACGGTTTCAATAAGGAAACATGGAAGGTGGGATGAATTCTGTACTGTGCGGGTAACTGGAGTTTGTAGGTGACAGGATTGATCTGCTCCACAACTGTAAAGGGACCAACAAACCTGGGACTCAATTTCTTACAGGGCAGGCGTAGACGAATGTCCCTGGTGGAGAGCCATACCTTTTGGCCCACCTGGTATTCTGGGGCGGAGGAACGACGTTGGTCGGCAGTGGTGGTCTGTCTACGCACTGCCCTTTGCAGATGTTGGTGTGCCTCGTCCCAGACCCTCTCACTTTCCCGGAACCAGTAATCGACAGATGGTACATCAGAGGGTTCGCCACTCCATGGAAAGAGTGGGGGCTGGAAGCCGAGTATGCATTGAAAGGGAGTGAGTCCGGTAGTGGCTTGACGGAGGGAGTTCTGAGCATACTCGGCCCAGCCCAAATACTGGTTCCAGGTGTCTTGGTGGCCGTGGCAGAAAGTACGGAGGAACCGCCCCACCTCTTGGATTTTCCGTTCGGTCTGCCCGTTGGTTTGAGGATGATAGCCTGAGGAGAGGTTGACGGCCACACCTAGGAGCTTGAAGAAGGCCTTCCAGACCCTGGAGGTAAACTGTGTTCCCCGGTCGGAAACGATATCCTCAGGGAGTCCAAAGGATCGGAACACATGCTCAAAGAGCAAGGTAGCCGTCTGCCAGGCTGTGGGGAGACCTTTTAGAGGGATTAGTCGACAGAACTTAGAAAATCTATCAACGATGACACAAACACAGGTATTACCCTCTGAAGGTGGAAGGTCGGTAATGAAGTCAACTCCTAGGTGTGACCAGGGGCGGTTAGGTACGGGAAGTGGATGGAGCTTTCCTGCAGGGAGATGGCGTGGACTCTTGGCCATCGCACATTCCCGACACCCTCTCACGTACCTCTGCACGTCGGTATCCATGGCAGGCCACCAAAACCGATCTTGAAGAAGTGAGAGGGTTTTGTTGATCCCCGGATGCCCAGTGCCCACAGAGGTATGGAGAGAGTGAATGAGAGGAATGCGTTCCTGAAGTGGAATGAAACGACGGTGAGGCGGACATTCCGCTGGAACTTCCGGAGCGGGTTCGTTAGAGGCTGGAGGGGTTACCCACTGGATGGGATTGACGAAGAGGGTTTCAGGGAGAATGGGTTCTTGGTTATCTGGTTGGTCATCTGGAGCATGGAGTCTGGAGAGAGCGTCAGCTCGGATATTCTTGGGACCTGGTCTGTAGGAGATGGAGAATTTGAATCTGGTAAAGAACAGGGCCCAGCGGGCTTGTCTGGGGTTCAACCGTTTTGCCTCACGGAGATATTGAAGGTTTTTATGGTCTGTAATCACCTGAAACGGATGTTGAGACCCCTCCAGCCAATGACGCCATTCTTCCAATGCCAGTTTAATGGCTAACAATTCTCGATTTCCGATGTCGTAGTTTCTTTCGGCGTCACTGAGTTTCTTGGAGAAGTAGGCACAAGGTCGGAGTTGAGGTGGATTCCCCTGCTGCTGAGATAGGATGGCGCCTACGCCAGTGGTAGAGGCGTCTGCCTCTACCAAGAACGGTAAGTCGGGGTTCGGATGACAGAGGATGGGTGCGGTGGTGAAGGCAGTTTTTAGATCCCGGAAGGCATGTTCAGCAGAGGTAGTCCAAGTGAGGCGTTTGGGTTTACCTTTGAGTAAGGATGTGAGGGGACAAGTTATGAGACTGTAGTTATTGATGAACCGGCGATAGAAATTTGCAAAACCTAGGAATCTTTGAAGATCTTTTACTGTTGTGGGTGTGGGCCAGGTGGTGATTGCCTCTACTTTACTGTTATCCATCCTTATCCCGGTATGATCAATATGGTAGCCTAGGAATTGCACTGAGGGTTGGTGGAATGAACATTTTTCAGCTTTCAGATACAGGTGGTGTTCTCGGAGTTGCTGGAGGACTTTTTTGACGTGTTGGCGGTGTTCTTGGATATTGGAGGAAAAGATCAGAATGTCATCGATGTAAACTAGGAGGAATTGATGGAGATAGTCCCGGAAAATTTCATGCATGAAGTTTTGAAAGATGGAGTGGGCGTTTACTAAACCATACGGCATTACCAAGTACTCATAGTGGCCAGTAGGGGTGATGAAAGCGGTCTTCCACTCGTCCCCGTTGCGAATGCGAATCAAATTATAGGCACTACGTAGATCCAATTTGGTGAAAATCTTGGCCCCACGTAGTGTCTCTAGGGCTGCGGGGACGAGTGGTAGAGGGTATTTGAAAGGGACTGTGACTTTGTTTAGTGCTCTATAGTCTATACAGGGGCGTAGGCCACCATCCTTCTTTGCCACGAAGAAAAAGCTCGAAGCAGCAGGGGAGGTTGAAGAGCGGATGTAACCTTGTGCCAATGCTTCCTGTATGTAATCTTCCATGGCTTTATTTTCAGGGATGGATAATGGGTATATCTTACCATGGGGCACTTGGGCAGCCGGGAGCAGATCGATTGCACAGTCCCATGGTCGGTGAGGTGGCAGGCGGGCCGCTCTCTTGGGGCAGAACACATCGTTGTATTCCTCGTAATCCGAAGGGATTTCCACCGATTGTTTCTCAATGGGGCTTTCGATGGAGGTAGAACACAGAGGAATGGTTGCTGGAGCTTGAAGAGGTAACTGTGGGAAACATTCAGGCCAACAATGAGAGCCCCATTTGAGGACTTCCCCCGTGCCCCAAGAGAGGATGGGCTCATGCCTCGCCAGCCACGGACGCCCTAGAACCACGTCGATGGTGGAACCCTCCAGAACCAAGAGTTGGATTTCCTCCTCATGACACTGACCTGTGAGCAGACGGATGGATGCTGTTTGATGGGTGACATTCTTGTTGGAGAGAGGTTGTCCTGTGACTGATTGAATCTGATACATCACTGGGAGGCGCGTGGTTTTGACCCGGAGTTGACGTGCGGTATGGCCCGCAATGAAGTTACCTGCTGACCCGGAATCGATGAGGGCTGCCACTGAAATTGAGAATTTTTCTACAGTAAGTGTGACGACTGTGGTTAATGGATTTAATTTTTCACTCATAGGCATGATGGAACTCACCGCGGGACGGAGAGGTCTGGTAGGGCAGTCTTGGATATGATGTCCTGGTTTACCACAGTATAAACAGAGTCCCTGTGTAATACGTCGTTGACGTTCTGTTTGAGTGAGACGTCGTGTGTCGATGACCATAGGTTCTGGAATAGGTTCTGGAGGGTTGTGGTTCTTAGGTGGCTGGGGAGAGGTGACTGCAGTGCTGACGGAAGGATTCGAGTAGGAGTGGACCCGGGCAGCACAGCGGATGGCCAGCTGGATAAAACGTTCTAATCCAATGGAGTCATCATGGGGAGCAAGCATTAGGTGAATATGAGGTTCCAATCCTTGTCTGAAGGTCGTCAGCAGAGCTTGTTCATTCCATCCACTTGATGCTGCCAACGTACGAAATTGGATGGAATATTCCTGTACGCTTGCTGACCCCTGTCATAAACGATAAAGCTCCTCACCGGCGGATGTCGTCTGATCAGAGCGTCCAAAGACCTCCAAGAAGTGTTGGGCAAACGCATGGTAAGAGCGGGAAACCGGGCCACCCTGACTCCAAATAGATTCCGCCCATCTGAGAGCAGATCCGGAAAGACAGTTAATCACTAATCCAATTTTTGCGTCATCAGTCTGATACATACTTGGAAAAGTGGCGAACGTGATGGAGCACTGCAGTAAGAACCCCTTGCAATCCCCCGCCACGCCGGAGAAGGGCGCCGGTCGGACCATGGGACAGACGACGGTAGGTAGCGAAGCAGCGATGTTTACTTCCGGGTTGGTAGCCGTGGATGATGCTGGAGCAGGTGCCGGTGGTGGTGATTGTGGCGTGGTGAGGAGAGTTTGGCGAAGTTTGTCCACCAACTCCTGAAAGGGATCGGGAGAACTCATTATCTTCGGTAAGGGTCCGAGCTTCTGTTACGAAGCGGACGGGAGACAGATGGTAAGTATGAAAACACAGTTTATTGCTGATAATGAGTTCTGAACAGAATGATACACAGACAGGTAATGCAGGTAAGTAATATTGCAGGATATAGATTGAATGACTGTAGGAGGTAGCTGACGTGATATTGTATGCAGGAGGGGAGGAAGTTCCACGATGAAGACAACAGGGAGACGACGACAACCACAACCACACACCACAATCCAGGCGGACACAGAGGGGATCCTGAGGAATAGGAGACACGAAGGAATCTATAAGGTAAAAGGAGAAAGGTAAGTATTCGCTAGAGATCGTTTGTAGAAATCTAGAAGTCCTCTTCTCAAGAACGAGCTCGGACGCGGAGTGTGAAGTGGTGTGTGGTTTTATGTGTGCATTGATGAGGTCCAGATGAATGTCAGGTGGTTGTCGCAGGTGCTCAGTATTCTGGTGATTGTGATCGTAGTGAGGGAGTGAAGGTGGAGCCTGGCGTGGATGTAACATTAGGTTTCAAAAAACGTAAATCATTTCCCTTATGAGAGACTTCATTTCACAACAGCCTCAAAGAGGACAGACTCTAGACATGCCAAATATCTATATGTACAGTTATATTAAATAACATAAGAGTTGTTTTGACGCAAAAACGGTTACAAAAGTATTCACTCCTCAGGAAAGAAAGAAAGAAAGAAAGAAAAAAAGAAAAAGTGAAATTTTATAGATAATAATTGATAGAAACAATAGAAATAATAATTACAACTTATGACTGACATAATCTTTATATTCTAATGCATTTATTTAAAAGGTAATATATGTTTTTACACTTACTTTGATCTTGTATTTTAGTATGTGTTGTCTGTATCTTTCTGCAGCTGCATCTAAGTTTCAAGGGAGCTGTATTGCACGTCTTGACCCAGAAAAAGACAGGAAGTGTTAAGCTTATCTAAAACAGCGTCAGTACACCAGACTACTTATGCACCAGACTTTCACTAGTTTTCTGGATTTTTTAATGAACAGAGACAGTGAAGGAAAAAAAAATTAAATAGAGCTCAAGTTGGTGTTTGGAGTCTGTACATGCCTGTGGGGGAAAAAAAAAAAAAAAAAACAATGGTACATGTAGCAGCAATAACTAAAAACCTTTTATTCTTCAAATGTACTACTGTATTGCTATGGAAATGGCTTTGAGGCTTCACCAAGCTAAAATGCAGCACTTCATAAAAGGTTGCACTGCAGTGCAGAAAAAAAATACATCCTGTTTTCGCACAATGATAACCACCATTCTCACAGTTGGAAATATGAGAATTTACTGTGTGAAATTCTACAAGACTAAAAGTTTTGAAATGTTCAGTTCATCTTCTATAAGTATGTTTGAGTAAAATTATTATACAGTCATGGCCAAAAATAAAAATTATTGACACCCTTAACTTATATTTGGTAGTACCCCCTTTGAAAAAATAACTGAAATCAATTGCTTCCTGTAACCATGAATGAGTTTCTTTCACCTTTCTACTGAAATTTTGGACCACTCTTCTTTTGCAAACTGCTCCAACTGCTCCTGCTCAAGGATGCTTTCTCCCAACTGCTGTTTTAATATCTCTCCACAGGTGCTATATGGGATTCAGATCTGGACTGGATTGCTGGTCATTTTAGAACTTTCCAGCACTTTGTTTGTAACCATTTCTGAGTGCTTTCTAAAGTGTGTTTCGGGTCATCGTCCTGCTAGAAGACCCATGACCTCTGGTGAAGATGCAGCTTTCTTACGCCCCAAAATTCTTTGGTATTTATCAGATTTCATGAGACCGTTCACACAGTCAAGGCATCCAGTGCCAGAAGCAGCAAAGCAACCCCAAAACATCTTTGACCCTCCAACATGTTTGACTGTAGGGACTGTGTTCTTTTCTTTGAAGGCCTCATTTCTTTTTCTGTAAACAGTGCCATGATGTCCTTTACCAAAAAGCTCTACTTTTGTCTCATCTGTCCACAGCTTGTTCTCCCAGAAGACATGCAGTTGTGTTCTCCTGGGTTTCCTACCATAGCGTCCCTTTTTATTCAGATGGAGACGGATAGTGCGAGCTGACACTGTTGTACCCTGTGTCTGCAGATCAGCTTGAATTTGTTTGGAAGTTAACTGGGGTTCTTTATTCACCATTCGAAGAATCCTTCATTGTTATTTTTCATTAATTTTGCTCTTCTGTCCACATCCAGGGAGGTTAATTACAGTACCATGGGCTGTAAACCGCTTGATGATATTGCACACAGTGGACACAGGAACATTAAGATCTCTGGAGATGGACTTGTAGCCTTGAGATTGTCCATGTTTTTCCACATTTTTTTCTCTCAGATCCACAGACAACTCTTTATTACTTCTTTCTTTTCTCCATGCTCAGTGTGACACACAACACAAAAGTGGAGTCAACTTTTCTCCATTTTAACTGGTTGCAAGTTTGATTACTATATTGCCCACACCTGTTACTTGCCACAG
>VONZ01003325.1:0-23657 GCA_012976165.1 Labeo catla
AACAGATGCACCTTCATCCGATACTCAACAGGTTGTTGTTCCAAATCACCTTCTGGCCACCAGAGAAACCTGAGCAGGTCTATATCAGCAGAAGGGACTCGTACCTGGTAAAACATGGATTCAATATCGGCCATAATTACCACATGTTCCCTTCTGAAACGAGTCACTACTCCTATTAAAGAGCTGGTAAGATTGGGGCCCTGTAGGAGCTGAGCATTCAGTGATGTTCCCTGATAACTTGCGCCACAGTCAAATACGACTCTGATCTTTTTTTTGGTGGGGTGATAAACTCCGTGGTGTGGTATATACCATACCTTTCCATCACCGCGGTCCAGCTCCTCTTCAGGCACCTTCTCAGCATAATCTTT
Source organism: Labeo catla (assembly GCA_012976165.1). Taxonomy (NCBI): domain Eukaryota; kingdom Metazoa; phylum Chordata; class Actinopteri; order Cypriniformes; family Cyprinidae; genus Labeo; species Labeo catla. The sequence goes on from VONZ01003325.1 coordinate 369, forward strand.
AAGCAGAAGATCATTCAAAAAGGTGTTATATTCAGCATAGAATACTGGGTCTTTCTGAAGTTTTCTTTTCAGATGATACAAACGCTGTTTAACAATGTTCTTGTTGTTTGGCATGCTGACATTGAAGTTCCTTAAAGGTAATGCAATCTGGTAATGACCATTCACATGTTTCACTGAATTGTTTACCAATTCTAAGAACTTGTGATCTTCCCTGGACATTCCAGTATGATCATCCAGGCAGTTTTCAGGGAAGTCATTTTGAAACTGTTGCTGCCACAGTTCATCCAGATTCACAGCTGAAACTCTATTGACAGTTATCTGTGGTTGTTCCCAGTCAGCCATCCCTCCACTGTCTCCTGTTAGCGGTCCATTTACTGTCCAGCCCAGCATGGTCCTAATAGCGTATGGTCCATCATCAACACTACACACCACCTCTAAGGGCTCCAGTGCCTTGGGGACATTTGTTCCTATCAGGAGCTCTATTCCTGCATCAATCTGAGGTAACTGAACAGGTTTTAAATAAGACCATCTTTTAATATCCCTTTCAGTAGGAATATTTCCCTTGTGCACTGGCATAGACTCCTGTGTATAAGCTTTCGGGAGCTCAAGAAAACTATCCCCATCCAGCGATGCAACCTCCAGTCCTGACACAATGTTGCTACTCACCACCTTCTCCTGCCCCATCGTTCGTAGAAGAATACACCCTTTCCTCCCTGTGAGGTGAAGCTTGTGCATCAGGCTCTCAGTACAAAATACTGCAGTGCTCCCTTGGTCCAAGAAAGCATAAGTAGTAATGATTTTGCTTCCTTTATTAGATTTCACCTGAACCGGAACTATCGGTAGCTTGCAGTCCTGGTCTCCAGCCCCTGTAAGACCACTTGTCACCAGCATGTTATCAACCGACACCACTGTGTTCCTCATAGTCTGCTCAGAAATATTTGAAGGTTCCTTATGAAGTACTGTGGGGTGCTTAAGGCTACACTTAGTACAGGAAATCCTTTTACGACAGTCTCTACTGATGTGCCCTATACACAAACAGCCAAAACAAATGCCGTTTTCCTTTAAGAAGCCTATCTTCTTTTGATGAACCATTTTCCCCAGCTGCACACATAGATCTAATGTGTGTCCTCCCCCACAGCATATACACAGTTTCCTACCTGATGGTATAATTTCTTTCTCTTTCACAGACTGATGCTTCTCTTCCACAATACCTGCAATGGTTGCAAAACTGGTTCCTTTATTTCCAGATCGAACCTGTGACTTAAGTTTGTTCCTTCCTTTAACATTCACTGATGGAGAGTCTTGTATGTTCCCAAACACAGGATCAGTCAGGACTTTCACTTGTTTTTCAATGAAGTCAGCAATATCTTTAAACTTGACTCTCTGATTGTTTCTTTCCTGCAGCTCACAAACTTGGTTCCTCCATCTATCTCTAAGTTTGTATGGCAATTTCCTAATAATGCTCAGCATATTAGAAGGCAAGTCCAACTCATGAAGATACTGCACGTCCTCCATAGCATTACAGCAGCCTCTAAGGAAGAAACTGAGATCCTGCAAAGCTCTCACATCCTCCGTTTTAATCGGAGGCCATAACAGGGCCTTCTCCATATAAGCAGAGGCTACCTTCTGTTCATTCCCAAATTGCTCCTTTAGCAAAGCTTTGGCTTTTACATATCCCCTGGCTGGATTCATATAATGACAACTCCTCACAAGTGCTCGAGCATAACTTCTTGTATGCTGCTCCAAGAAATACAAGCGATCACAATTGTCAGTTGTATTCTTCTCAATTCCATTTTCAAAAGCTCGGATAAAAGAGTGGTATTTCAATGGGTCACCATCAAATATGGGTATCTCTCTTTTCGGTAAAGTTGAAAGCCTCTGTTGCTGTATCAATAGTGTTGTTACTTCGTTTTGTTTCTTCATCATATCAAGAACACAGTTTTCAGTTGCTGAACTCATTAAGATGTCAGTATTGAAATCTTGCGGTCCTTGTAGATACTGTGTCTCGACAGGATCTATGTGGGTTTGCAAAGATGGCTGGACTTGGATGTTTGAAGATTGTACATTATCTACTACATGAGCGTGCATCTTTGCAACTTTAGACTTGCCTCCTAGGTATCTCTCCTTCTTTGACTCATTCTGCTCAGATGCTAATGGAATAAATACATCTGCATTGACATCCAGTGGTTGTGTAGATTTTGTCACATACAAGTTCATACCATCTGAAACCTTTGATGTTCTTCTTATGCTTGTTGTGCTGCGTGTTTTGAGAATCTCAAGCTTTGCCTGTTCTCCAGCAATTTCAGCATCCAACTGCAACCTTTCTTTCCTTTTACGCAACCGTTCCTCCTCTTCTTCCAGTGCATGTCTTTCCTTTAACATTTTTTTCTTCATGGCTAAAGCTGCCAACTCAGCTTCAGCTTTCAAACGTGCAGAAGAAGTTGAAGAGCGTTGTGACTGAGATGATTTATTACTCCCAACATTTGAGACACTATCACCTGGATTAATATCATCTTCCATTTCATTTGAACATTCAACCTCTTGTAATTCCACAGAGCTTGATACATTTTCATTCATTTCAGTTGGATTTTGATTCTGTGACGCACTCTGGGTTCCTTCAGTTTCACTGATCCATTGCTCAGTTTGTGTTTTAAATTCACTGCTGTACTTCATGATGCTTGTGAACCATTCATCTTGCCTAGTAATCTCCTCCTCTGGAATTAGAGGCAACAGTTCCTCATGTTCACGGACAGCATTCCCACACAATTTATTTAAAGTCGTTAAACATTGTTTCACCTGAAGTACACTTTCCTTATGTTTCATAAGCTCCTTCGTTTTTGGTATCAACCCCTTGATTTCATTAACCACACGTTTACGATCCTGTTGCAGTCTCTCAATTTTATTCAGCAAGGCCTTTTGAGTGAGTTTAATTTCCCGTTTCTTGCCCGACTCCTCCACAGAGCACACGGTAGCATCAATCTGACTCATTATGACTCCTTTTGATTCAGTGAACCGCAAAAGTTGAACAACACAGTGCGCCGTAAACTCCAAGCAATTCAATTCAACACAACAGCATCATCATTCTCCATTGAAACGGCATCAAAGCGTCGCATATACACCTGCAAAAGTGCAAACTTTCTTCCAAGATCAGACCAAATATAGCGCTGCCTCACGCATCCGATTAGCATTCCAGCTCACATGTGTTTAAAGCCCCACATAGCTTCACATAGAAATCAATGGCACCCAGATTCCTTATTCATACATACATCCACAGATAAACTTATCTGTCCTTCCTGAAAGGACGTATGGCACGGCACATTTCATTGATAACCGCTTCACTTACTTGCGTCTTCCTGCTGATGACCGTCGCTCGGGTTTTTGTTGACAAATTATGTAGAGGCTTCCACGATCCTCCTAAAGCCTCTTGAAAAAGTGGAGTATGGGTCCTGTACTTTGAATGACGCGCTGTTTACACCAACACTCTGAACACTGCTTTCCTGGTCATGTAAGCTTTATGGCAGTTGAGATCTTGTTAAGAGCATTTACATCAAACAATAAAATGAGAACGTGAATGTACCAAACCTGCGTGTGCAGCAAACAGGCATTTACAGCAAGCGTGTAACAGAGCTTTAACGGTCAACAAAATTACGGCTACCCAACTCAACTTCTCCCCTCCTAACACCTGTGAGGGTGAATATGCCTTTGAGGCCTCTAGCTGACGCCAGGTATTCCCACGTGACAAACGTAATACGTCACCGTGACAAAACAAAATACCAAATAATACTTTAATAATAATAATAATAATAATATGGCTCCTATATTCACCTTTGGAGAGAAAGTTTACGACTCTTTGTCTGTGAGCATGGTAATTTGCATATGTAATTCGATTGGGTGTTGATGCAAAAACTACTAAGGTTTCTTAAAACACTAACATGTTGCAAAGGTATCAACATCTAATTTACACAATCTTTTAGATCATTAAAATACGAACTCAAAGAGTCCAAGCATGACATAGGTGGGTTATACTACTAGTCATCTATCATAATACATGCATAAAACAGTAGAAAGACGAATACAAATACAACAGACAAAATTAAAATACAATGCAGTAATACTGTACACAATGACCTGGGCTATGTGTGATAGGAAGGTCAAAGAAAGGTTTGTCTGTGAATGAGTAGGAAAGAGTCCATTTCTATAGGCATTGTGTCTTTCCTATAGAGAAATGTAGTGTGCTCCGTTTGCATTCCTTGAGGCAATAAAACCTCTTATATCAGATCGTTGTCCTGGCAACTGAGCCCTTTTGGGGTGTTAGTTGCTTTGGGGGGGTTGTCTCCAGAGCTCCAGCATGTAGCTGGCCTGTTGTGTTTAAAGACTATTTGTTAAATGTAACAATTAATGTATGTCTGATTGGTCCAGACGCTACATTAATTATACTCACACACATTTAGCTCTCTGCAATCAACCTTTTTGCTTAAACTACTCTCCTAAGTATGTCCAATCATGCATTCTATCACTGCTTGTTCTTTTATCTAAACTAAAATACGACAAATGCATTCAAATGAATCAATTATGATACTGAATTTTGGTGCAAAGTGCTTCAAAATACATTTTATAAGTAACACATCTCTGAGTTTTAAGTATCCCTTCTGAAATAACTGTCGTCGCCATATGAATACAAACAGTCTGATGAGCCATAGGGCGCATACTCTGTAGTTGTCATGCCTTCCTGCACATTGGACCAGTGCGAGAGACAAAAACAATGCTGTAGGTTGCAATGCTAATAGTGATAATTTTCTGGAAAGAAACTGGACCTCAAATCTATCTGCATAGGGGAGATGTAGCACGAAGAAGATGAAGAGTTAGACTGAGGGGGAGAATAACTGTTGTAGTCGACTGGACTGAGGAGATTGAAGGAGTCTGAGGGTGACCTCGATACCTGAGGAAATAGATTAAAAAAATTAATTTACGCGTGATTTTTTATTAGTGCAAACATACTTAAGCATCAGAACCGTCCAAATGCCAAAAAAGCGTTTATTAAAAAATAAAATCACGAAACACATACCAGGCTAGTACTATAGAGGTCCGTATTAGAAGGTATATATCCATTAGACCACTCCGAAGAAGTGGGACACACGAAATTACTGCCGCTGAAAGTCTCAGGTGGCATCATGTGCATCATCTGTTGATGATCACAAGCGTTCTCCATCGGGATGTTGGCATTTTCGGTAAAGGGACGTGTCTGGAAATAGGGCTCTGAAGCTTGCATTCCAAAGACATCAAGGTGGGCTGTGGGGAAGACAGAAGAAAATGCTGACTTGAGCACAGGAGAACATTTAAATTAGGCCGGCAAGACTTGGGATGATGTCACGAGACCATCAGCCAAATAGCTAAATCACATTTGAATAGTAGTTTATAAAAAGGAGATCATTCACGGATGTGTAAGGAACACTTATAGATCTAGGTGTCATTGTTCTTTTATTTATTTATTTCCTTTCTTATAAGATTGTAAATGTAGAGCCTGACAGTGGATGAAAAGGGTTTCTATTTTGGAGTACAGTAAGTTGCATGCAGTCAGTATACTTTGTTTTTTAACTTTGTCTCAGGTTTCCTGATTAAAATTCAAGCTCCTACATGTTAGCAGGCAGAATGTTTCTTTGCTTTTTTTCTACCTTTTTAATATCCACAAAGGTGCTTGTAAGGTTACTGAAATCTGATGCTTTTGTAAACAGTATTGTGAAATGTCTTGACTGCATGGGAAAAAGGGCTGAGATTACTATCAGTTATCGCCATCCAGTTAATTTGTTGGTAATTTAAACTTACTGTTCATGGTCGTAGAGCAGACATCGTGAGCCGCCATGCCTTGTGATTTCTACAGGATTGAAAGAGAGAAAAGCAAGGGAAGACAAATCATTCGTTCGTTCACTGGAAAAGAGCAGAAGTCTTCCGTTAGATTGTACTATTATGTGGTATCAACTGAAACCTCAAGCACTGATAGGCCTGAGGGGGCATGGTGCTTTAATTGGGTATCCAGCATTATTGTTTAGCATTGCGGTTTTCTGTGCCTGCAGGCCTCTGTGCTTTTGCAGTAACTCCTTAACAGTTGTCTTCACACGCACATCCTGGTATACCTTGGGTTTATCTGCTGGGGGAAAAAAACTGAGTTTTTCATTCACCACTGACATTAATTTTCTTTTCTTTTTTTCTTTTTTTTTGTCCAAATTTAGACGGTCTGCAAAGCAGTCTGTGCAGAAAAAAATACTTTCATTTTGGCAAAAGGAAAATGTTTTTACATTCATCTTCAAGACAATGTTTCATTGTCAGTGACTTTTGTTTGGATCTGCTGTTTTAATAAAAATACACAACTCTACTTCAAGAAGATCCATTATGCTGAGAAATACTTGTAGCATTTCTAACTTTTATACAGCCTATATATAAAATTCTGAAATATGAATGTGGGAAATGGAAAATGGATGTCTGTGTCAGAAGCAATTTTATATCGTGTAAAATGTGTTTTGAATAAACGATCTGGTTGTCAAAATAATAACGTTAAAAGGAAGGTAGTATTTTGGCACATCTTATTAAATGGTTACACTACTTGACATTTTAAAGTCATTAAACAAATTTTCTTGTGTAAAATGTTTTTAATGAAATAAGATGAATGAAACAACATGAATGTAGATATTACATTTCTAAGACTTTTGCAAATGTGCTTAGTAAACCTTTAAAAGAACTCAATCTTAAAAATATTTCTTCCTTTCTCCTATCATCTTCGACATCCTTGTTTGTCATTGCCCCTCTACATGTTTAACACTACACAGATACATTCGCTTTTTTCCATATGACATTGGAAATTGGAAATAAATATAAGATATCACACAAGATTAGAAAACTATGCCCGTTAAGACTCCACTGCTCTGAGCGCACTAGTGATCCGGCAGTGAATGGGTTAGTTTTCGCATTACAATAGACAGTAGGCTAGTGAATTCGAGAACCATGCTCTCCAGCCATCTTTGCCTCGGGATGACGGTTTTAATCTGGAGTTTGAGCAGTTTAGTTTCATGTAAATGTAAAGTAAACACCGACTGAACTGGCGAGTTGCTTAATCTAATTATTGACAGTTTCACTCGAGAGCACAAGGTGCACAAAGTTGGGTTTGCGGGAAGCGAAGTGAAAACACTTTAAAACGCTGCTTGCGAGACAAGGAGAAAGAGAAGCTTCCTCGGTTACGAGTTACAACTGTAAGTAAAACACTCTTATAACAGAAAAACCCGTGCACAAGCGAACAGAGATAATGCACCCACCCACTTCAGGTGTTATCCCTGAGCTCCCTGATCCTCCATGCCCACCTGGACTGCGTACTCGGCCATGGCTCCCCGAGCTCCCTGATCCTTCAAAGCCGCCTGGACTGTGTACTTGGCCATGGCTCCCCGAGCTCCCTGACCCGCCATGGCATTCTGGACTGTATGCTCCGCCGTAGCTCCCCGAGCTCCCTGACCTGCCATGGCATCCCAGACTGTATGCTCCGCCGTGGCTCTCTGAGATCCCTGACCTGCCATGGCTCCCTGAACTCCCTAATCCGCCCTGGAGGCGTACCTCATCTCCCTCCTGTGTCTGCCCTGCACGAGCCTCCAGGGCGCTCAGCCCCCTGTAATGTCACACCACTGTGGACTGTTTTGTTGGTTTTTCCCTATGTGTCCTTATTTGGTCTTTCCTGTTCCATTTCTGATTATGATGTCATTGTTTAATCACTCACACCTGTCCTTGTCTCGTTAGCCTGGTTATTTAAGTTTGATTCAGTTCCTCGTTTGATGTTGGTTCTTAATGTTGTTTACTGTGGTTTTCGTTGTGTTCGCGTGTGGTTTCCCTGCTGTTCCTGTTCGTTCCTGTTCCCTTATTTGGATGTTATTAACAAAGTATGTGTTCCTGATTTCCTCGTCCCTACTCATCCTTCCCGCACACGACGCCTGACAACTGCACGTCTGCCCATAGAAAATAAATAATTATACAAAATTACTAACTGATTACCAGCACACAACTATCGATCTAAGATGTTTCCACGACGTCGCAGTTACGAACTGGCAGTGTCACAAAGTTACGTTGTGGGGACGTATAGGGGTCTTTCACTTTTCCAGTTGCCCATGACCAAACTTTGGTCACCAGATTGCGTTGCAGTTACATAAGCGTTATGTATTTTTGTTAGCTGGGATGACAGTTAAAAATATGATCTAATCTAATCGAATGAAAAAAAAAAATATATATATATATATATATATATACAGGGGCTGGTCATATAATTAGAATATCTTCAAAAAGTTGATTTATTTCACTAATTCCATTCAAGAAGTAAAACTTGTATAATGTATACATTCATTCCACACAGACTGATATATTTCAAATGTTTATTTCTTTTAATTTTGATGATTATAACTGACAACTAATGAAAACCCCAAATTCAGTATCTCAGAAAATTAGAATATTGTGAAAAGGTTCAGTACTGAAGACACCTGGTGCCACACTCTAATCAGCTAATTAATTCAAAACACCTGCAAAGGCCTTTAAATGGTCTCTCAGTCTAGTTCTGTAGGCTACACAATCATGGGGAAGACTGCTGATTTGACAGTTGTCCAAAAGACGACCATTGACACCTTGCACAAGGAGGGAAAGACACAAAAGGTCACTGCAAAAGAGGCTGGCTGTTCACAGAGCTCTGTGTCCAAGTACATTAATAGAGAGGCGAAGGGAAGGAAAAGATGTGGTAGAAAAAAGTGTACAAGCAATAGGGATAACCGCACCCTGGAGAGAATTGTGAAACAAAACCCATTCAAAAATGTGGAGGAGATTCACAAAGAGTGGACTGCAGCTGGAGTCAGTGCTTCAAGAACCACTACGCACAGACGTATGCAAGACATGGGTTTCAACTGTCACATTCCTTGTGTCAAGCCACTCTTGAACAACGGACAGCGTCAGAAGCATCTCGCCTGGGCTAAAGACAAAAAGGACTGGACTGCTGCTGAGTAGTCCAAAGTTATGTTCTCTGATGAAAGTAAATTTTGTATTTCCTTTGGAAATCAGGGTCCCAGAGTCTGGAGGAAGAGAGGAGAGGCACAGAATCCACGTTGCTTGAGGTCCAATGTAAAGTTTCCACAGTCAGTGATGGTTTGGGGTGCCATGGCATCTGCTGGTGTTGGTCCACTGTGTTTTCTGAGGTCCAAGGTCAACGCAGCTGTATACCAGGACGTTTTAGAGCACTTCATGCTTCCTGCTGCTGACCAACTTTATGGAGATGCAGATTTCATTTTCCAACAGGACTTGGCACCTGCACACAGTGACAAAGCTACCACTACCTGGTTTGAGGACCATGGTATCCCTGTTTTTAATTGGCCAGCAAACTCGCCTGACCTTAACCCCATAGAAAATCTTTGGGGTATTGTGAAGAGGAAGATGCGATATGCCAGACCCAACAATGCAGAAGAGCTGAAGGCCACTATCAGAGCAACCTGGGCTCTCATAACACCTGAGCAGTGCCACAGACTGATCGACTCCATGCCACGCCGCATTGCTGCAGTAATTCAGGCAAAAGGAGCCCCAACTAAGTACTGAGTGCTGTACATGCTCATACTTTTCATGTTCATACTTTTCAGTTGGCCAAGATTTCTAAAAAATCCTTTCTTTGTATTGGTTTTAAGTAAAATTCTAATTTTCTGAGATGCTGAATTTGGGGTTTTCATTAGTTGTCAGTTATAATCATCAAAATTAAAAGAAATAAACACTTGAAATATATCAGTCTGTGTGGAATGAATGTATACATTATACAAGTTTCACTTCTTCAATGGAATTAGTGAAATAAATCAACTTTTTGAAGATATTCTAATTATATGACCAGCACCTGTATATATGCACAACAAACTAAAATATTTTGTCAATAAAATACAATAATTAACTTTTTCAAATAAAATAATGCAGTTTTTTAAGACATCGATTATACATCGATTGTCAGTATTTATTCACCTGTTTCTTTTGGTTACTTATTAAAATCTATAAAAGTAAAGAGTGAAAATTACATCACTAATGTCATAGAGGAGCATAGTTTATTAATAGCGGAGCAGATTGTAACGCAGTGTTACAACGTTCCCCATCTGCGTGAATGGAATTTGGAATGGAAAACTGGTTAGTGTCTTCTGCTGGTTTGCGAAGCATTAATAAACGGTCTAAACTGATAAATAACAGATTGGAGATTAAAATTATAGCAGATTTGTCTAATTTTAAATGAATGCTAAAAACCGAGATGAAAAATTAACTTAAGCCAGAAATGTACTTTTACTATAGTAAAATAAATATTCAGCGATATCTTCTAAAGGCTTTTGAATTTTGGCACACTTTTTTCTCTGCATAGTGTTGCTATGACAACTAGCAAATACCACAAATTTGGTTATGCTAGCACGTGTGGAAGTATTGAAACAACGTGTGTTACAACTAACCCCATGTGCCCCATGCTTCCCACTCAGCAGCCACAATATTTAAAGAATTAGTTCACTTTCAGAATAGAAAAAAAAAAAAACTCTGGATAATTTACTCAAATAAAGTTTTGAGGTTTTGAAAACCTTTCAGGATGTTTCTCCTAAGTGGACTTTAATGGGAGTTAATGGGTTAAAGGTCCAAATTGCAGTTTCAGTGCAGAGAAGGGGCTCTGTACAATATCTAGCAAAACAATCATCACTTTCTAGCCTGTGTAGCTGCAAACCATCAGAATGCCCATGGGCGTGCCCTGTCCAACACCAAAATTGCCTACAATGGGCATGTGAGCATCAGAACTGGACCATGGAGCAATGGAAGAGATTTGCCTGGTCTGATGAATGTTTTCTTTTAGATCAGATGGATCAGATGAGTGAGCGTATGTTGTACCTGGGGAAGAGATGCCATCAGGATGCGTAATGGGAAAAAGGCAGGCCGCCAGAAGCAGTGTTATGCTCTGGTCAATGTTCTGCAGGGAAACCTTGTGTCCTGCAAAACTTGTGAACATGACAAAGAGTTCAAGGTATTGCCTTGGGGTCCAAATTCCCCAGATCTCAATCCATTTGAACATCTGTGGGATGTGTTGGACCAAGAAATCCAATCCATGGAACCCCAACCTGGCAACTTGCAGAATTTAAAAGATCTGCTTTTAATGTCTTATTACACATTCAGAGGTCGTATGGTCTTGATGCATATTGTGAAGGGGGCCTACACGTTATTAGTTAGGGGGTTTTCATGTTGAAGCTGGTCAGTGCATATTATGCTTCAAATGGGCAGCTGACTCATCCCCCCGATGCTGACAGAATCTTGTCACGCCCCTGCATGGCATTAAACCACACACACAGTTTCACTTTCTCTAATCAGACCCTTTAAGAACATTTGTGACATTGTTCAAAACAAAGTTTGGGAGTTACTGTTCACCTAAACTCTGCAGCTATGGGCTCCAGAGCTGTGTTCTTCTTATGGATGTTGCTGTCGTCCACCTCCACTGGAATCAAACTAGACGGAAATGGTTATGTTGATGTTGTCATTGCAATCAGTTCAAGAGTATCACAGGACAACACACTCATTGATAAAATCAAGGTGAATATGTGCTTTGTTTCCTGTCTATTTTAACAAACTTTATGTGTATTAAAGGATTTAGTGGCTTTTGTGAAAGTTAATATTTTGTTCCAAAAAGAAATACATAATCGAAATTTTAAATTTTTGTTATTGATATAATTACTTATATATACATACACACATTTTGAGTTATTCTCATTTTCTTTTCACTTTCGTCTGACAGGACATGGTAACTGAAGGGTCACTTTATCTTTTTGAAGCATTGGATAAAAAGGTCTATTTCAAGGAAGCTACAATACTAGTCCCACCCCAGTGGAATAGTAAGGATTTTACCAGAGCAAGAACAGAGTCCTTTGAAAAGGTACAGATGATTATGTCATTTTGTTTTACCCGTCGAAAATTTACCTCTTCAGTCATTTTATTCCCATTTGATATTGCTGACTGAAATCCTATGTCAAACACAGGCAAGAATAAGAATTGATAATCCTAATCCAGCATATGGTGATGAACCCTACACTAATCAGTATGGAGAATGTGGAGTTGAGGGAGAGTACATTCATTTCACCCCAAACTTCCTCCGAGACAACACACTTACTAAGCAGTATGGGTCAAAAGGTGAGCATCTTGTTATCCTTCAACATTAATTCAGGTTAATAGAGTAATCTGTTTGTTTTATTAGCAAGAATGTTTGTTTGCAGGAAGGGTCTTGGTGCATGAATGGGCTCATCTGAGATGGGGCGTTTATGATGAATACAGTGAAAAACAGCCATTCTACTACTCTAATGAACGTATTGAAGCTACAAGGTTATAAACTTTTTAACAAAAAGAAAGCATGTCATTAAAATCTCATTGGAAATGATCTCAGCCATTGATTTCCTGCTTATCTTTAGGTGTAGCAAAAATATTGAAGGTCGGTTTTATGACGATACTACTGAAACTCTATGTCGCATTGATCCACAAACTTCACTACCGACTAAGGATTGCAAGTTTTTACCTAACAAACATCAAAACACACACAGTTCAATAATGTTCCTGCCAAGCCTGGATTCTGTAAGTACAGATTTTACATGTTCCACAAATGCAACTTAGCTTTGATAATTCACAGTTTGTTGTTTGCAATTATAGGGAAGAAATAATCATTCAGAATATTTGGTTTCAGGTGAGCACATTTTGTCGTGAAAATGAGCACAATTATGATGCCCCAAACCTGCAAAATAAAATATGTGGCAAAGCAACATGGAACGTAATATTTGAGGATTCTGTGGATAAAGACGCACTTCGTTCTCTAAAACCGCTGCAGACTTCTCCACCAGCACCAACTTTCAAAGTTGTGCAGCGAAAGCATCGGGCCGTTTGTCTCGTACTTGATGTCTCAGGAAGCATGCAAGTATGCAAAAACATCAATTAAACTTTAAAATAAAAATATTCAATGTATTATATCCTTCCACGCTCTGATATGAGCTTAATCATTTTGAAACCGAAGGAAGTATAAAATTGATATCACAAGAATGTTTATTATTATTATTTTATTATTATTGCACCCATTTTCTAGGGCTCTAGAATTCTTCGACTGCAACAGGCTGCCACACAATTCCTGGAGAATATCATTGAGGATCAATCCAGTGTGGGAATGGTAACATTTAGCGCTGGTGCTTCTACTCTGAGCTCCTTGATTATTATTGACACCACCAGAGAACGTCTCGTCACTTTGTTGCCAAAAACAGCAGCTGGAACAACATACATATGTAAAGGCCTCAATCTAGGCTTAGAGGTGCCATATTATTTGTACAAGTATACATGTTTTAATGTTTATAATATACTGATGTGTGAAATATATGCTGTCTGTTATATGCCAATGTTCTGTGTCTTCAAAACCTAAAGGTACTTAAAAAGGACGATGGGGATGTGATAGGAGATGAAATCTTTCTTCTGACAGATGGTGAAGCCACAGATAACCTTAATAGTTGTGTTCCCAATGCAATTAATAGTGGTGCCATTATACACACAATTGCTTTGGGTGATAAAGCAGATAAAGCACTGCGGGAAATGGCTGACAAAACTGGTAAGAAACAGTCACATACAGACTAACAGTGTCCCAAAAATAAGTACTGTAGGCCTAGGTGGACATTTGTCACAATTTAAATTTCATTCATTGAATTTCATTACTTTAGACAGATGGTTTTCAAACTGTGGGATGTGCGAAGTTTAAGTTATGAAATTTAGTTAACACATTTGATGGTGGGCATAATGTACTTACATATTTCTGACACAATGCACAAGCATTTCGGAAATCCAGCTACACAGCGCGCAAAAATAAATATAGCCTACATCACCAACAAACGACTCTTATGAAACCGATTTAAATCAGCGTGATGAATTATACAATAGATTACATTTTTTTAATTATCGTTGATATTATGGTCATAATCATACAAAATGCATCCATTCATCAAATTCATTCATTTCATAAACATTTCTAAATCATACCTTTGGAGCAAATGTATCTGAGTAAATCATGATATTCAGTGCCTGTTTACTATCCAATGGAAATTTCTCATGTGTTGAAAATAGGGGGGAAATTTATCACAGCCAGTGATGACACTACCTCTAATCAGCTAATGAATGGATTTTCCACACTAACTGTACCAACAGGAGATCAAACAAAAGACCCAGTTCAGGTTTGGCAAGTGATCACTCACTGTCCATGGTAAAGTACCTCAAGACTAGCCTATTATGGATATTGATGTTTCATTTTTATCACCCCTTTAGATAGACAGTGTGGGAGTAAAAACATCTGACTGGTTTAATGGGACAGTACCAATAGATCAGACTGTTGGTACCAAAACCAGCTTTACAATAACCTATGAAACAACTCTACCTAAAATTAACATACAGTCACCGAGTGGCTCAGTCTACAATCAAATGCAGATGCGTCATTATGAATCATCTAAAACAGTAACTTTAAAAGTTCCAGGAACTGCACAGGTATGTGCTGAACTTGCTCAAGATTTTGTTTACTTTTTCTGGAATTGAACCTTTCATGAATTGTTCATTTAATAATACTATCATGTGTTTGGTAGACTGGGGAATGGAAGTACAGTATCCAAACTCCAACAGTTCAAGCTCTGACTGTAACAGCAACGAGTCATGCGGCACGAGCTGATGTTCCCCCTATCTTTGTCAAAACCCACATGAACCAGAAGTTCAGTGACGGCACTAAACCCATGATAGTGTTTGCTGAGGTTAGTCAAAATTACAAGGCTATAATGAATGTTGAAATGTGGGCTACGCTGGAGCTAGAATCTGGTTCTGCACAAATGCTACAACTGCTGGACAGTGGAGCAGGTGAATGACAAATAATCCATGTTTATAGTCTGCACTCAACTTCACATTTACATCATATAGCCAAAAGTGCTCAAATAAATCCAGTATTATTTTCCAGGAGCTGATGCTTTCAAGGATGATGGTGTTTATTCCAGTTATGTCACAAAGATGAAAAATGGGAGAAGCAGTTTGAAAGTAAAAGTGAAGAATCAAAATGGACAAGCCAGCTTTACTCTCCAAAAAAGGGGGGGTGCTCCATACGTACCTGGATATGTGGTAGACGGTAAACCCTGAGATCAAGACTCTTAAAACAAGCTACTCAAACATTTCCTTTCCTTCCTCACAACCAGTTCTTGCAGATGTATTCAGGTGGTTTGTTTAATTTCAGGTGTGGTGGAGATGAACCCTTCAAAACCTCTAGTTTCGGCAGAATCACCTATAATCGGAAGCTTCAGCAGAACAACCACCGGAGAGAGTTTTGAGGTAATTCTTAAAAGCACAACTCCACCAAATTTCCCTCCTAACAGAATCACAGATCTAAATGCAGAGATCCAGAACGACACTGTGCTTCTCAGCTGGACAGCACCTGGTGAGGACCTCGACCACGGGACAGGTAAAGCATACAATTAATACAAAATAGAAGTTGTTATAAAGCTAGATCACAAAATAATGTATCTCCCATAGGCCTTACAATGTTTTTTTGTTTTTTTTTCCTTTTAAGCTAAATTCTACAAGATCAAGTGGAGCCTTGACTTTAAAATGCTTCAGTTCAACTTCAGCAATGCTCATGAAATCAACATATCTGGCATCTCACCTCAGGAGGCTGGATCAGTTGAACAACATTCATTCAATCTCAGTTTTCCAATCAAAAATAGCACAACACTCTACTTTGCGGTTCAATCTGAGGACAAAGAAAATGTCAAATCTCAAATCTCCAACGTTGCTCAAGCTTCAAAGATCATCCCTCATCCAGAATCCACAGAGGTGTCAGACCTGAAATTTAGGTTTATTGCTATATCTGTTTTCTTGGCCACTGTAGTGATTACTGGCATTATTGTGATAACAGCATGGGCATTGAGACGAATAAGGCAGCAAGGTTTCTTGTTTATTACACCGGAATAAGAGTATAGTTCCTAGTATATCAGCCTAGAAAATCGCAACTTTTCATTTTCCATCAGTCTTAGTACATGATGTAACTACAGAAGAGTCAAGTTTTAAGCAGGAAAAATACTGAAACTCTTTGGTCATTTTTGAGCAAGATGCTAACAGTCTAATCAGATTCAATAAACTATGCTAAGCTATGCTAAAATCAACTGGATGTATTCGAAAATGGTAAAACTCAACTGTTTAACTCTAGGGGAGTTGGAAAATTAGCCTATTTTCAAAAAAAGTGGTGTGTTCCTTCAACATCTGATACAAAGAAAATGTTTACATTATAAAGTTACTTTACTGAGTTGTCTTTATTTGTACACTTTATGCTTGTTAAAACTTTAAATTTGTCTATATTGGAATGTTTGTGTGCTTCTAAGGCAAATAATTAAACTTCCATGATGGCAGCTGAAGTATGGCAGAACTAGATTCTTTTATTATCATATGCACCCATACGAAAATGTAATATACGTGCTTATATGAAATACCCATATATTAAATACATGTTTTTTATATGCCATATCCATATTAGTCCATGGGCCAAGCCAGAATTTGGTACTACCTAAGGTGGCAAAATTTCTTTGGTACCAGTTTGTTTGTAGAGTCCATATAAGTACTTTGAAACATAATTACCATTTCAGATGAGTAGCTTTACTAATCTTTTGGGACAATCATTATTTGTGCCATTATCGTACTACAGTATCTGCACAGCAGGTTTGCATGAAGTCTATTGTAAGAATACATGCTATATGTTGATTTTTTTCAGGACAGTCAGAGCTATCCCTATCTGCCATAATTTGACATTATATTTGTTGTATATGTTTTATGTTAGCCTTTATATTAAAGAAAACTTTTTTTGCATCTATTAAATTGTTATATTTGTATATCTATCTCAAAAGATATTGATGTTAGGGGGGATATCTTTTCAGATATGGATAGACAAGACTGTCTGCAATCTGATGATATCAGAACCATGATGGTGGAACAATCCATGTCCTAGTAATTTGAAAAAAACATGTATGAACTGTATATGAAATAGTATATTATGCAACAATGACTGGTGCTAGTTTAAAATAAAAAATAAAACCAGGTTACTTTGTTGTACAGATAAGCCACTAGCATCATCTGAAAATGTGAGTCCTGCTGTTTATTTTGATATGTGTTACCCTTAGAGGCTACAAGCACTTCACTACTTATTCAGCTATGACTCTGTCGTGTGAAAATGGGCGAAGAAATGACCTATGATTACAATTTTGTTTAATTTGATGCATTTTCAAATCAAGATTACTCTGACCATTTTTGTTCTACAAGGAAGGTACTAGCATCACTGTGAAGCAGAAGGTCCACTCTTTCTGTTTTATCCAATAACAACTTTGTGAGCATAAAATATGATTGATGAGTGTGTGGAGATGCAGAGATGGAAGTAGTGCAAGATGGCTGAAATTTCATGTGATTTCAAAACCAGATTACTTCACAATACTTTGCTGCACAGACTAGCACATAGCATCATGATGCTATTTTTAGCACCACATATTTAAATGTTCCTTGTTCTTGATAAAACGTTATTTCTGTCATTTTCAGAGCAATGTACCTCACAGAATAGAGAAGTATGGCAGAACAAAGTGCAAGTGTTACACAGTGTTTAATAAACTGTTCAGATGATGACTCTAATCTTGTGGCACCTATGAATATAGATTCATGGAACACACTACTCAGAGCAGCTAAAATAAGAGGCTACAGCCCCATCCTTGATCTTGCTAAAGACCTACCTGAAGATAGCATACCATCAGTATTGTATCACAGGAAATGTTGTAGCATGTACACTATATGAAGAAACTGCTTGACAGCATCCTTGCAAAAGAAAGTTCTGCAGAAAGATCTCTCACAGAAGACTTAAGAAAATCCACCGGCATCAAGGGTGTATGAGGCCAAATGTATATTTTGTGACAAATGTAGAAGTCTCCGGGGTTATTGATGGTGACAGGTATAATCGAGCAGTAAAGCTCCACAAGCTGCTGTGAAGAAATATCTCAGAAAAGATTTGAGGGAACCCTCAAGCAAGATTCATGTCAATGCATTCTGACACTATTCAGTTCCTCAGCTGCCTTAAAGAAAACAATGGTCCTCTGTCTGCCTTCTGGATGTCTTATCTGGACATGGTTGAGATTTTGCTTAGTCTTATCCGAGCATCAAGAGAGGAAAACTGGATGATGCATCTTGCAGCAATTAGAGCAACCATTCCATGGTGTTTTGATTATGATAAGCTAAACTTGCCAGATATCTGACATACTTCTATGCTCAAATGTCTCGCTTGGAGGTGGATCATCCTGGTATTCATGCACACTTTATGGAGGGTGTTTTTTTCTGTCCAGCTGGGCAGGACAAATCCCTTTGGAAAGATTCCGGTAGACCAGACAAGTGAGGAGACTGTAAACTTCAGAAAACAGAAGTCAGTATCTGAGGTAACTCAGGAACATGACAGGGAATGAGTCTACAGAGTGTTTCAGTCATCAAGATTTGCAGAAGCCCAGGATAAAGAAGGATATGGCAGATGTAAATGCCTTTGTAGAACTTATAGAGAGAAGCAATCATTAGTCTTTCCACAGGAATGGTTGTCACCAGACAAAGCCAGTGATCTGCTGCAAGCTCACCAGACTGGAGAGCAGGCATATCAGACATTCAGAAGTGAATGTTTAAAGAAAGAGTCACCTGCAACCAAGTTTCATGGAAAAAAAAAAAAAAACAGCATCTGAAGACATTCTCAAGCATCAAGACAAGTGCTAAAGTAAAACAAGCACAGAAGAAAGAGGTGGTCTTGAAAGCTGACAGAAATCTCTTTGGGCATATGATCATTGCTTTGCAAAGTAGAGAACTTCACATTAAAGATGTCCTGGCTCATCCACTTTGTCCATTGCCTTAGGAACTCTCAAATCCAGATGACTCATTGCGGAAAACTAATAAGGCTCCTCTAGCAAGAGAGTTAAAGAAATCAGCATCATCAGTTGAAGATGGTGGAGAACATTCTGCATGCATCATTGATGGAATGAGCCTTGTTCAGAAACTAAAAGGTGATGGCAAGACTTTTAGATAGATTGCTGGTTCTGTGCTGAACCTAGCGTTGCACGAAGGAAGAAACAGTAAGCGGATAGATATGGTGTTTGATGTGTACTGGAAAACATCAATCAAGAATGCTGAGAGATACAATCGTGGTTCAGCAAGCAGCACTCAGTGGAAGAACATTGCCCCGGAACACAATGTAGTGCAGTAGAGAAAGCTGTTAAGTAATATAGACAGTAAAACAGCCTTGATAACATTCATCATGGACCAGTGGAAGCTAGCAGAGAACCGAATAAAGCTTCAGGACAAGCAGCTATTTGCAACCTGTGGAGATAAATGCTATTGTCTGACCAAAGAAGAGCTGAAATCTTCCCATGAGGAGGTGAATACCCGTATAGTCCTACATGCAAATCATGCTAGCAAATCATGTGGTTAGACATGCTAATGGCTATCTAACCACAGTTATTGTGAGTGAGGATACGGATGTCATGATCCTCTGTCTTGGATGCTGTAAGAAGATAAACTGCCCCCTTTATCAGAAATCTGGCACTCAGATTCGAACAAGGTACATCAACATCAGCAACCTTGCTCAGCTCCTTGGAGATGACCTATGTAATGCTTTTATATGGGTACATGCCTTTACGGGTTGTAGCATAAGTGCTTTTGCAGGACGATGAAAACTTACCGCTCTCAAATTTGTAAAAGGAAACAGGACATTCCAAGAGTCCTTCAAATCCCTGGGAACATCGTGGGATGTATCAGAGGAATTATACAACAACATGGAATCATTTGTCTGCAGGATGTATGCACCATCGTCTAGTGTACACTACCGTTCAAAAGTTTGGGGTCAGTACATTTTTATTGTTTCTTTTTTTTTTTTTTTTTAAGAAATTAATACTTTTATTCACCAAGGATGTATTAAGTTAATAATTAAAAGTTTATTAAAAGTTAATAATAAATAATTTACATTGTTATAAAATATTTATATTTTGAATAAACACTGTACTTTTTAAACTTGTTATTCATGAAAGAATGAAAAAATCACAGGTTCCAAAAAATATTTGGCAGCACAACTGTTGATATTATCCAACATTGATCATTCTAATAATAAATCCGCATATTAGAATGATTTCTGAAGGATCATGTGACACTTAAGACTGGAGTAACATCTGATAAAAATTCAGCTTTTCATCACAGGAATAAATTCTATTTTAAAGTATGTTAAAATAAAAACATTATTTTATATTGTAAAAACATTTTGCAATATTACTGTTTTTTTTCTATATTTTTAATCAAATAAATGCAGCCTTGATGAGCATAAGAGACTTCTTTAAAGACTATTACAAGTCTTACTGACCCCAAACTTTTGAACGGTAGTGTATGTGATGTCACTGATCTACGTTACCTGCTATTCTGTACCAAAAGGGGTAAAGTGGAGTCCAGCCTACTGCTATATTACCAGGCAGCTGTCTGAAGGCACTGTCTGGAAGAACAGCCAGACATACCCCAACCAAAAGGACATGGATGGACAACTGATGACAAACGTATGCTTATAATAAATACAATAATTACATTTTCTGATAACTAATAATAAAATAGTATAAATATGTATAGGTAATTTCTAGACATTTGGACACCTCACTGAAATGGATGAGAAATATCTTACACTTATGGCCGGAGCTTATGCAAGTGTTGACAGACCTGCAAGCTTCCCGACTGTTCCTGTCTTGCCAACGAATTAAAGTGCACAGAAATGTGCAAGCTACAAACCTGCATCAGAGGGAGGAGGAGGATACTGATGTCATGAAACTAGTTGAATATGATGATGACGATGATGATTATGAACAAACAGAAACAGTTTGCAATGACCAAATAAGTTCATGAACAAGGTAGAACTATGTTTTTTTTTGTATGACGTTCTGTTCAAATAAAGTTACAAGATATTTTCTTTTCTTGGCTCAGCGGTTAGTGTCATTGAAGGCTGATTTCTGTGACAAAGCTACCACTAACAGGTTATCATGTTGTAATATCATCTAGAAATATGGACTTAAAAAAATCAAACTAGAATTTGCCACGTTGGGTGGTATCAGTTAGTAAAAAATGTGGTCTGGGCCCATGGACTATGATTCTTATTAGAAAATGGAACAATTTCATATATTGACATGGAAGTCTAGCCCACACAAAAATATATGTTTATATATGTGTATAATACATGTATTGTTATAATACGGAATGTATATAATTATTAATATATGTGAGATATATGTATTTTTTATTATGTGTTATATACAAATTAGACATATATGCATGAAATATATGGTTTCATATATTTAATATTTTAATATGTGATCTTTGATCTTTAAATAGAGGGTGTAGACACATGTAAGACACTCTACACTCTACAAAGTTGCAGTGCATTGCACATTTCACACCTTAAGCCTTAAATGTTAAATGGTACAGTAAGCTACACAAAGAAACATCTTTATTTAAACAGAATTTATTTAAAAAGAAAAAAAAAAATGTTACTGAGCTGCACAATCAAACAGAAAAAAAAGAAACAATTACATATATAACTGATTAAAACACTGAACAGGCATAAGAAACAGAACATCAATTGTAGTGGTTCAGCTAAAAGTCTGCAGGTTTGTATTCCCAAAGCTTGGTTAGTTTTTGGTTTATTGCCATCCCCAGTACGCCCCAGGTGAAGAAATTTCTGGATTCCAGCATCTGTATTAAATAAATAAATAAATAAATAATATATATATATATATAGTAAAAGTTAGGTTTTTATAAGATAATTACAATAAATTTTCTGAACCATATATGATTTCAGGAAGTGCACAACATTCAAAAGCAACTTTTTAGCTTTGGTAGTGTTGGGTGGTACAGTAAACTAAACTTGTTTTTAGTCAACATGATATTAAAATATAAAACCTGCTTAAATCTTGCAATCCAACATTGTACCAAAGTTTAATTTAGCTTTTTAGTTAGAACTGTACCTATATCTTAAAGTGATTAACTACTATAAGATGACAAATATACTGAGTATTAAACATAGTTGGTAAAGTTAAAGATTATTTTAAAACTGCAGAATACTCATTATTTATGTAATAAATTATATGAGTTATATATTATATAAGTTGTAGTTGTAAAATATTCCCAGATACCACAAGGACATGGCAGAACAACAACAGAGCACAGCCTGCATGCCCATTCAAATAATATGTCTCTATATACATGAAGAACTAAACTATAGTAACCCAAATGCTCAATGACAGAGTTCACAGCTAAGGTTACAATTTAATTTGCTATTTAGCATCAATAAAATAAAGTGTTTACATTCATAATACCTAATATGTGCATTGTTTTGGCCCGGAGAAAAGAAATAGAGGGGCGGAACTATGACATGGGTTTTTGAATGACAATTTTGATTAAATCCCCTAAAATAAGGTCCGCGGTTCACACAAACTCATAATACTTTCACGTTTTATTCTATGACATAAAACACGCCAGTTAAACCCCACTCTTGATTTATTTTTATTTTTTTTTAAACTGTTGTGTTTTTTAAAAAAGATGGTTGCTAACATGCTGCTAAATGGGACTACAGGCCCTGTCGGAGGCATTAAACGTCATCACGCCGAACAGTTTATCAATTTACAGTATTTTCCAATTGTAGTATAATTTATAGTACAATTAATTGTAGAATAACCAATTAAAAGTTTCCCGCATTTTTTTGTTTTGCTTTGCCCTGAAATGCAACGCAAGTCTTCGGATGGAAGATGCTTGTTTGATCGCTTTCCTACTGATATGGGGACTCTCTCTGTATTTCTACCATAAATATTACAATTATTCCATATAAACACCACATTTACTGCCTTTGTCACAGTGAAAGTGAAACTTTAATAATCTATACTGCTTAAAGCCACGTTAAAAATAAATGCTTACGGCCACATGAAGCTGTTAGAAAGTAGATAGATTGAGGATTTTCCAGAAGCAAGGATAAAATAATATTTTGTGTACCCACTCTAACAAAATGATAGCTGAAATGTGGTACTTCATTCAATAAAATAAGTTTAATCTTACCATATCCAAAAACTCACTCACTCTACTGTTATTTAATAGATTAAATGCACTAGAATTTTATTAAATAGTACATGGAGACACAGTTTTAACTAAAATATT